>JAYRCH010000662.1:600000-807585 GCA_037179445.1 Phengaris alcon alcon
GTCGGAAGAGGTACGGATTTCATGTTGGATGGCATCGGTTGAGGTAAGTATGTCACTAGGTAAATGGAAAACGTCGGAGTATCTGGAGCATGTGTCATATAGGGCATTGCATTCTTCATGGTTTAAATGTGAGACCCGGAGTAATTCCAAAACTTCATTGGTTTTATCTAAACAGGGTTTGTTAGAGTAGTTAATTTGATTGGAATGAGCTGCGTAGTCGTCGGGATACAAGGTAAGTTGAAGGTCAGAGTTAGGGTAACTGGTTCCTCAGAGGTATTGAGTATAGTTAAATTTATTCTTTTATTTTCCTTTACTTTTGTTAAACAAAATACATATAAATTTTCGCTCAGATGTTGGTCGAGGATAAGACCTTCCTTTAATTAAGGATACTTAACTGAGCATTCAATGATCATTTCGGTTCTGGGAGGTATAATATAAGCAGGTTCAAAGAAATGTAATTGTAGGAACGTGTTCTTGATATATAGTAAATTATTATTTATTTATTTATTTTATTTTACAATTTATGTACACACAATAAATAGGTTAAAAGAAAAAAAAAACTTAAAAATAAAACATTTTGTACAAAGGTACATCTTATTCCAAAATGGAATGTCTTCCAGAAGACCTGTATTGTAAAGGAATAGTTGACTAATGAAAAGCAAAAATTTGCGTGTATTTAAAGTTGTAAAACTGTAAAATAACTACTTAATATAAATACATTAATAATAATACATACATACAATAAAGATAAAATAAATAAATACATATTAATAATAATAATAATATATATATATATATATACATGCATATATATATATATATATATATATATATATATATATATATATATATATATATATATATATATATATATATATATATATATATATATATATATATATATATATATATATATATATATATATATATATATATATATATATATATATATATATACTCATTAAACATGGTGTTATAACAGTAAGATATTTTAGGTATGACCGAGATAGTATACTCTTAGTCTCTTTTTAAATAATGTGAGAGTTGTACATTCACGGATCTCTGATGGCAAAGAGTTCCAGAGTCTGGCAGAGTGTATAGTAAAAGAGTAGGAAAAGAAGTCGGTATTGTGAGAAGGAATTTGGAGAAGTGTACGTCTAAAAGATCTGCAAGATTCATCATGGAGATGGGGAAAAGAAAATAGCTCGTATAGATAGGAAGGAGAATTAGAATGAAAAAGTACTTTAAAAAGAAAGTTAAGAATTCTGTAGTTTCGACGGTGGCGAATAGGGAGCCATTGTAATTTCTTACGGTAATCTGAAATATGATCATACTTCTTTAGCCCAAATATAAATCGAATGCAAAGATTCTGTAAGCGTTCCAGTTTATTTAAATTCTCTTCAGTAGCATCTAAACAGCAGACATCACCGTAGTCAATTATAGGCATAATAATGCTCTGCATAAGTGTTATTTTGGTGGTGAAGGGTAAAAAGTTTTGCAGGGCTTTAAGTGAGTGAATAGCGCAGTGTACTTTACGACTGATGTCGCTAATGTTGGCATTCCAAGAAAGCGTTGAATCTACAATAACACCCAGGTATTTAGCTGACTCTGAGTAGGTTACTTGTGCACCGTTTAATGTGACTGGGGGATTATTATAGTTAATACTGCAATTATTATCATTCAACATGTCGGATCCTATAATACCATCGTATGGTAAGTTGATTTTATTTATTACATGAAATTTATGAGATATAATAGATTTTGGTAATTTAATTTTAATTTTGAGGTGTCCTTCGGTTTGGATTGATTCAACTGAGGAATCAATACCTTTTATATTGATAAATTCTTTTTCCAATTTAGGTTTCTGGGACAAAGAGGAACGTTTTAGTAAACTAACCGAGGACCCTGAGTCGACAAGCAAGTTTAGTGGAATATTTGATACGGATGTTTCGACTAACACATGAGGTAATAGAGTTTTTGTTGGATTATTTGTTATTTCAAATACTTTTAATTCTGTTTTACTTGTAGTTTTCTCTGTAGATTTAGGAAATTCGGTGACTAGGATATTGGATTTAGGAGATTCAGTGGATTCAGCAACTGCAATTGTATATTTGGAAGATTTAGTAGATTCAGCGACTGCAGTTGTAGATTTGGAAGATTTAGTAGATTCAGCGACTGCAATTGTAGATTTTGAAGATTTAGTAGATTCAGCAACTGTAATTGTTGATTTGGAAGATTTAGTAGATTTAGTAGATTCAGCGACTGCAGTTGTAGATTTGGGAGATTTGGTAGATTTAGTAGATTCAGCGACTGCAATTGTAGATTTGGGAGATTTGGTAGATTTAGTAGATTCAGCGACTGTAATTATTGATTTGGGAGATTTAGTAGATTCAGCGACTGCAATTGTAGATTTGGGAGATTTAGTAGATTCAGCGACTGCAATTGTAGATTTTGAAGATTTAATAGATTCAGCGACTGCAATTATAGATTTGGGAGATTTAGTAGATTCAGCGACTGTAATTGTTGATTTGGGAGATTTAGTAGATTCAGCGACTGCAATTGTAACACTAGAAAATAGAAGTTACAAATTAAAACACGATTTGAATTTTGAACACGACCATCGTGGATTTGGAATGGAAAGAGACTGATGACGGTAATAGGATTGATGACTACAGTGGAAGGAATATGGATATGACTTAGGTAAGGAATATAGGGAACATTGGAAGGATATAACAGTTCGACACAAAAGATTCGTTCGAAAGACGAATTTTTTACACCTAAAATTATGTAGTTTGTATTTATTATTTTTCAACAGACTGTGACCACCTTTAAAAACAAACTCGACCCCCCCAAGGGTCGCGACCCTCCGCTTGAGAAACGTGCTCTAAGGGTCGTTTCGGATTATGGACTATTATAAGGACTTTCGGATAATTTAATAATAATAATAAGACATTTATTCAAAGAAAGTTTGGACATTACACTACACAACTACATTACATTAAGATTAGGTAAAAATTAATTACAGAGTTGCCAAGGGATAGGTAGATGGTGTAATGCTCAAAAAGTAATGAAATTTCGGTTACGCATATTATTTTTACGGATATTAAGGTTACGGTTTATGACGAATGTAGGTAGATAAGTGTAATGCAAATACTTTTTCGAATTTACAAGTAAAGGTAATTTGGCTGATGACGTACTGAGCCGGCTACATAATATTCGCCTATATCAAAAATTATCCGAAGCCTTTATTTCGGATTCGGTTACGGTAATACGGATAGTTATTTATTTCGGATATCGGATAGTTTCGGTTACGATTACGGAGCTCCATTACATCCCTGCTTATAAGCTTGGATCACTGCTACGTAAAAAGTTGAAAAATATTATGGGTATTGGAATAAAAAAATCTGTCGAATGCAAAATATCGCTTAAATAAGTCAGTGAATTTTGGGTCATTAGAGTTCAGAAATCCGTCCACTCTAAATTAAAGAATTAACGATTAATAAAAATATTTATTACTGCGCTAATCTTTAAAGAAGCATCGTTAACAATTGTGGCCAATGCAATAAACCTGCATTCTACGGTAGAACCTTATCGAATTGATTATGCACGTCGACATACCATATGACAGACATCGAACATGCATTGGAGGTATTATTACATAATTCTGGTGTTTCCATTAAAAGGTCGACTTTGTTGGCAGTTGTTTCTTTAATATTTTTGCCGGAAACTGAAAGCCAGCGATTACACCCGCAACACGAGAGGACTATATAAAGAACTATGAAATATATGTAGTATAATATCTATGGACACTTACACCACGTCAATCTAGCCTCGTGTTAAGTATCCGAAGAACTTGTCTTACGTGACCAGACAACGGAAAGTATATTTAATAGTTTTATACTATTCATATAATTAAGATTTTTATTATATATATTATAAATATATTTAATTATTTAATACAAATCCATGAGTCATAACCTAGGAACATTGAAAACTTTTTGTTCCCTCGGCGGGATTTGAATCACCGACCTCCGGCTTGAGCGCCGACGCTTTAATCACTGAGCCACAGAGACCGACTAAGAAAGGACTGACGAAGAACCAGTGCGTTGCCGATCTTTCCTACCCTTGAGCCATAGAAATCCTCTCTTGGCTAGACACAACGCAAGTGTTATTTCACGGCTGTTTTCTGTGAGGTCGTGGAATCTCACCGGCCGAGCCCCGCTTTTCATCGACAATAAAGCCATTCATTCGCCGTTCACGACATTTTGTTGACTGTATCAGTTGCGAAGTCCATAATAATGGCACATCTTTGTCGCACAATAGTGCATGAGTATAACACGTCCCACAAACCCGGTTCGCTAATGACAAGAGATGACACAGCACAATCTACGCTCTCATTTACGGAGGCTGCGTTAAAAACGTGGGTAAAAACTTGGAATAAGAATATAATATGGAAGGAGTACTAAAATCGAAGCTGTCTCACAAAACATAAATGACAAAAACCCATAGAGCGAAAGAGAAAACAAATCCATGTCTTTTCGTTTTTTTAAGATTGTCACGCCTTTGGTGGACATTTAGTGTCCTTTTTTACCATCGACGACGTTGGAATTACGACTTTATGGCACTCATATATAGGAAATATATATGTTTCTTCTTTTACTAATAGCCGGGTCTCTATGCTATAGTTATTACTCTCAGGGTAAAAAGGTATAATATTTTGGCCCAGTTCCACAATAAGGGTCGGATAGCTTATTCGGGAGATTTGTCGCTGCTTACTTTATATCAAGCAACAGAGACGAAGCATGCAAATAAGGTATCTGACACTTATCAGTAGATTGTGCAGAATATAATATTAAATTAAATAGCCCAAACTTCGATTAAGTACAAATTTTAGGAAAATGGAACATCTGAATATTGAAATCAGGACCTATTACATTAGCTGCCGATTAGTGAGGATTAGGATTTAGGTCCGATAGTCTGAAGCAAATTAAACAACTAACTTACAACAAACTATTACAGGAGAAGTAAAAAAGTACAATGTATCAATATAATCAAAGTACAACTCTACTACAATTACAAATGTGAAAGTTTGTGAGGATGGATTGATGTTTGTTACTCTTATTCGGTATGGTAGTAGGTAAATGGCACTGGAATAACACAACTATTTATCCTGAAATAGCTACACTATTGTTCCCGTGGGATACTGTATTTTAATTTAGCTAAAATTTAGCAAAAGCTAGTATGTAATATAAAATTGGTACAACATTGTTCACCACCTCACCATGAAAATTTCCATATTCATCTTCAAATATTTATGGTAAAATTATCGTCGGACAAACAAAATCTTATCAAACTAAAGTAAGACTCAGTCTTACCTCTAGTCTTTCCTCATTCCAGTAGTACATATATGACCATCAACTATTCAAAAGTCAAAACTCAAACAATTTTCTTTAAAATAAATAACACTTATAGAATTATTGTCCTACATGATGCCTACCACCTGTTCGGAAACTAGCTCGGCGAGAAGAACCGGGTGGCGTAAGAAACTCGCAAACTATTTACCGTGCAAAAAAGAAATACAATGACAAATGGTAATTTTTTTTTGTTTACGTTTAATATTAAATTGGACCTTTTTTTTAATTGGTTTTCCAAGTCAAATCCGGATTATTACATCCATTTCCAATCCCCAATTGTCATTATGCAGTAAGACATTGTTTGCATCGGATTGGCGACGCGTTATATACCAAGAGATGGTTCAGCAGGCCGAACGAGATGTTCAACATCAGTTACAAAAATAATAAACAAGCTTATACATAATATGAAAAGAAATTGCTGATACGCAAGTTCTTCGAAATGACCCAATTTCAAAAGTCGGAGTTGAGCATTAACGGGAAATAATGGACGCCATAAGTTTATTGTAACTAATGTTCTGTCGATTATGCCAAAAATTTATTTATACACCGACATTGTCCCACATTTGCAGGTAAATACAGAGTGCAGACCGTAAATACAGTAACTTGTTGAATTTATTCCCCAATATATGTTTGCGACATTTAAATCTTTGGGACGTTTATAAGGCGTTTTGTTTGTCTTTCTGCCTTTTATGGACTAAACTATTAGATGCCAGACTGTATTTTGCAGTTATTTGATAGTAGATTTTAATAAGGTCGTGCGTATAAAGTGTAGCGTGTAGCGTGTGTGTAAAGCGTATAAATACAAAACAACGAGAATACTTTTAAACAAAAAAAATATTGATTATGTAAAATGGAAATTATATAACTTTATAAATGATGTTTAACAATAGACAATTGCTAAATACAGGGGTCATTGTTGCATATTGACAAAAGTAAGTGTCAATGTCATTTTTGACATTGACAGATGTCATGAAGTAAAGCCTATTTAGTTTATTTCAGTTGGCCAAAAGGCTATAAATAGTGTAGACGTATATTATTGTGTTAGGCATATATCTCATATGTAATACGTAATCAGTGTTAAGCACCAATAAAGGAGAATATAAGAATTGTTGCTGTATTATTATCATCACCACTCAGGCACAAGAAGTCGTAGCCCGCTACAGTCATGTCACGCCAGCAATGTACACAATTTAAAATTGCAATGTTAACGCTCTCAGTACGATCCTGTATATCTAGCAGATGTAACTTGAAGTAATCAAGTTTACTTATTATAAATGATTCTGTATATCTACCAGATATTTACAAGTTTCGACAAATACTTAGATAACCTGGGCTTTTAGTCAAGATGCATTCGATAATTATGACGGCGAAGTTCTAAAATAAAAATGTATGGGATTTGACATAAGGCATCGCAAACGACATGTCATTTAGCGAGGACTTATGTCAAATCCCATACATTTTTATTCGACGTCAGGGCAGAATCATTTATATTATGTAAACTTGATTACTTCAAGTCCTGTTACTTAGACTACAAAGAAGTTGGACAAATTAAATATAACATGTGGAGCACACTAATGACGTTTCACATTAGTATTGGCGCCTGGCGTGATTCACTCACATTAGTCATAAGATAATGCAGTGCTCAGTGGGACATTGTAATGAGAACAAAAAGTATAACAACAATCTGTACGTCGATTCTGCTAGTTAAATCTTACAATAATAAAGTTTCGATGAAGTCTCCATATGTTATAACAGCAAAATGGTATTAAACCAACGTCAAACGTGTTTTGATTGGACCAAACTCGAAAATCAGTTTATGATCGAAATCTCTCGATATGAACTCGAAAAGCAGTATATATATTAATTGAAAGTATAAGTTAAATACGATAATCGGGGTTCTGTAACAATGGAGCCTCAACCTTAGATTTAAGATTTGCATATAGAAAGAGGTGCTTACTTATTTGAATGCATTAAAGAATGATCCCCGCTAAAACAAGGTGCTGAATATGAAAGATATTATAACAGGGAAGATTGATCGAAAAACCCTGTAGTACGAGTACAATCAAGTTTTTTGATATCATTGAAAATAACAAAGATATAAACGTTTAAAGTATTCAATTAGACAGAGAGATCCGATGTGTAGCGTGACGCCATATAACATGACTTGCATAGAAAGCTCATACTAAATTTTCTTTTTGCTAGAAAGAGACGGATTAAAAATTTTGACCGCAGATGTTTTGCTCATTTTTCAACACATTTTTTTTTGCAATTTCTTTTCTTATATCATATTTAAAGTAAATTTTCTGTTCTATGTATATTTCCTATTAAGGACCTTCTACCTGTGATTTCATCCCTGAAGAATACGTGAGATGTAGCCGTTGACACCTAATATTTGGATAACTATTCAACATAGTGAAGCTAGATTGTAGACAATGAAAATATTTACTAAAAAAACTACTTTTACGGATAGTAAACATGCAATTAAATTATGTAGGTCTGACAAAAACTGCGTTAGACTGTAACTTGTCTATATTTAGAACCACTCTCGACAAAGAATTAATCCTTGTAACAAATTGAAGGACATTGGAGACTTATAATGGCTCTTAACTTTTCGGATAATAGCTAACCTTTAAACAATCTATGTATGTTTTTGCATACATACGTAAATAAAAGCTGTTTTAACGCAGGAATTCAAATGAAATTTTGAAGTTATAATAATTTATAGTCTTACAAACGAATTCTCAAATGCTTTCTAAAGTTTAAGGCTTCTTAAATCACAGGTCGTATAGCCGTCGTTTTCCACAATGAAAAGGAGAACGTCTGACTTGAAAGTCTCTTAACGAGTAGGGGCTCTAGTTAATTACTGAATGGGTTGTCTTGATGAAAGGATGAAAATGAAAACCGACTTCCAAAGTAAAAATTTAAGACTTATATGGTTTTCTCATAGACGCCATTGTCAGAACTGGACTAAATTGAAATAGGACCAAACGGGAAGCGCCAGCTATAAAAAAATCAAAATCAAAATCGGTCCACCCAGTCGAAAGTTCTGAGGTAACAAACATATAAAAATAGAGTCGAATTGACAACATTCTCCTTTTTTTAAGTCAGTTAAAAATGACATAATAATACAATGATGAAGAAGATAGCAATAATAATGACGATAGCCATCATCAGCCACTTACGTCGTTATTGGTTTGTCAATGAGATAATCTAGTTGTAATCTACTAGGCTAGCCTGCAGGCTATTATTTATTAACTGTATATTCTAGCGTGATCAAAATGTTCTTCAAATTACTTTGGATGTGACGCAGGGTGATGATAATGATTCAAATCGAAGATGCTGATGATGTTAGACAATCATATCGAGGGTTATGAGTTTAATGATAAATGTATCTTATAAGTTATAATGTATATGTGTGTATGTTGGCGGTGTGCCAGATAGAAGCACTTTTGGCAGACGGCGTAAACTCTGAAGCAGTATAATTGCTTGTCGTGTTAGATAACCGTTGAGTAACCTGTCAATGACACTTGTATTAACGATGTGTGTGTGCGTGCGCGTGTGCTAAGTATTATAGAGTCATTGCGTAAATGAACTTGTGAAAAACTTTAAATAATGAATTGAGGCGATACGCTCCGAAACTACTTACCGATTTTGATGAAATTTGGCACAAACATATAGTAGACCCCTGGGAAGGACATAGGCCACTTTTCAATTCGAGCAAATGTACGGTTCCCGTTAAATAGGGATACTAATTTAATTATTCAACGGCCTTAATTCTACTAGTCCCCCAAACCTTGCCAATTGACAAATATATTAGGTATCATGTATCTCAATCCTTGTCTTATATTTTCCGGTTGACAAAATCATCAATATCCATGAAGACAGGAATAGCTCCACAATAACAATGGTCACGTGAAAATACGTACGTACTGTCTGAGGGACTGCGGGACTCGGGGGAAATTGGCAAGACTCCACGGCGCCGGCTGCGTATCCGGATAATTGATTCGGATGTTTAGCATACGATGGATCATAGATCTCTTATAGATATCGGATGACACGTATGGTCTAATGATATTCCTTTAGGTACATTCATAGCATATCCTGTTATGTAGGTACTAGGTACACACATGGCTGTGGCGAAGCGTGAGTCCCGAAGAATGGTATACCCGAAGCCGCGTAAGCTAATATCTGTTATGGTTATGTCATGTTCAGGAAAGCCGATAATATGTCAAGTTTCGTAGACGCCTCGCTACTAAAACATACAAAGCAAAGATTTGTTTCTTTGTTTGCATTGAATAGGCTCCGAAAGTACTGCACCGATTTTGATTGAAAAGTCACAGACATGGTGAACATTTGTTGCGGAAATTTTATGAATTATAATAAAATGGGTACAAAGAGACATTGGAGTCTAGTGAAGTCCACCCTCAACAGCCAAGTCACTAGCCGTGCATTACTTTTGCAGGTTTTTCTTGACGTTATATTATTTAGTGACAAGTTTTGAGCAAAACTAGATACTAAATTAAGTTAAGACCAATTTTGTTAGTACACAAAGTCTCATGCTTACAGCAGTTTTTTCCAGACAATTTAACAGACGAGCTAGCAGTCTAGCAGATGTAAAACATAGAAAAAAAATGTTTCACACCAAAAAATAATAATCTGTTGAATAAACTTCTATAAATATGGAATGAAAGTAGGTATCTATTTATATCACAATCATGTAATGTCCAGTCCGTATATAGTCGGTACTCGGTATACACAAGTGTAACAGAAGGTCAGCGAGTCGCCACATGTTCTGAATACTAATCGCTATAAATGGTCACATCACTACAGATACGACAAATTCTCGTCTTTATTTTTTATACGAAAACTTTATCTTCTTCTTTTGCTTAAGGGCTCAGCTCTTCTCGGTGGAGCTTCCGCCATTTTCTCTGTCCTCTGCTAGAACCTCGGAGTAATAACTATAAGTAGCGTAGGCTGGTTCTCCATCAAAGGGAAGCCATAGCCTGTAGATGTGAGATCAGTTGCAGAAGTTATTTTAATACCTATCTTATAAATATTTAGTTCCATATGGCAATGATGTAAACCAGCAAAGTCAGATCAGAGTCAGACCTGATTAGCCAAAATAGGATTTATTTAAAAGAGCAACTTTACGTGGCTTTTATTTTGATTAAAATTGAATTAGATTAATATGAATAGCCTTTTAATAATTTCGTTGCTATAATATCATTTTAGCCTTTTAATAATTTCGTTGCTATAATATAATTTTAGCCTTTTAATAATTTCCTTGCTATAATATAATTTTAGCCTTTTAATAATTTCGTTGCTATATCATTTTAGCCTTTTAATAATTTCGTTGCTATATAATTTTAGCCTTTTAATAATTTCGTTTGCTACATCATTTTTAAGTCAGATGGAATCGTATAGTTTACTATTAACAATTTTAGAATGATTATCCATTTCTTCTTCATCCATTATTTCTAAAATATTACGACAATTTTTATTTTCTTCAGACAGTTTTTAGGGTTCCGTACCCGGGACCCTATTACTAAGACTCCGCTGTCAGACTGTCTGTCCGTCTGTCACCAGGCTGTAATCTCATGAACCGTGATAGTTAGACAGTTGAAACTTTCAAAGATGTATTTCTGTTGCCGCTATAACAACAAATACTAAAAAACAGAATAAAATAAATGCAATGCTACAAACGTGATTTTTTTCCCGTTTTGTACGGAATCCTTAGTGCGCGATTTTTTATAGAATCTCATTTCACAATTCGTGTTCGCATGTTATTATGATATAAAAATTAAAAATATGTAAAAGGTAATTTTGATAACTTTGTCATGATTTTCACTCACGTGTGTCATTCGCGGACGTAGTTTGGTCCATAAAAGTAGTTTAATCGATATCTATACTAATATAATAAAGAGGAAAGGTTTGTTTGTATTAAATAGGCTCCGAAACTACTAACCCGATTTTAATGAAACTTTTGGCACAGATATAGAATGGAAATAGAATAAGGAAAACGGGAAAGGACATTTAATTAATTAGCACACGGATTTTATTGCTGTAAAATGTACGGTTCCGTCGAGATTTATTTTTGCGCGCACGAAGAGGCTGCCAACATCTAGTGAATTATAATTTAGTCAAACAATACACATATCTTCACACTGGTTGGGTTGCGATGTACACGGTCTGTATTATTATTGTCGTACCTAAGCGTCAGTTAACACCGTAACGCGACGCGGCGCTGCACTTTGAAGATAGCGATAGTGAATAAAGTTCAATTTTATATGTAGCGCCACGTCACGTTGCGTCGCGATTAGGTGTGAGCTGACCCTAATACGACACGCACCGAACACAATCACAAAATCTACTGAACGGATTTTGATGAAATTTGGTATGGTAGTATTTTAAGCTCTGGAATAACACAAAGGCTACTTTTTATTCCGGAATAGTACAGTGTTCCCATGGGATACCGTATTTACGCGGGCGGAGCCGCGGGCAAAAGCTAGTTCATAGTAGTTTAATAAATAATTGACGCATTAATTTGGGCGTTAATAGTCTCTGTGTTTAATCTTAGACTTTAGATTAAATTGGATCTAGCAGGATAACGTTACTTTTACGCCGCTGTAAAATGTTCCTGCTATGCCCCCTGAACAGAGTATTCGAACAGTACGAGCTACGCACTATACGTGACCTAAATACATAGCTAGATAACAGTAGCGAAGGCTGGCTATCCTTCATACGGAAGCCCTAGCCTGTACAATAGGCACGGATAGGTCTCCAACAGGTAAGTGGTAAGTGCAGCCGACAGGAATGGAGTAATAGGAACCCCATGCCACTGGTAGACAGACACAATACTCATATGAAGCCAATGATCACACGATTGACCTTCCGTCTCGACACTCGGGTCTCCGAACGCCGCTACACACTTTCTAAATTGTTCGCCAGGAATTTAGGTGTGTTCATTATTCTGATTTTGTTTGTTGATTGTAGTTTAGTAGTGCAATGTCCAAAGATTTCAAAATTCAAGATAGGCAATGAGGTACATTTGACACAATAAATCTTCATACAATAAAAAGTTACGCCGTCTTGGTTTCCACCATACTCCAAATGTCAGCCATCTTGTTTTCACCATACTTCAAATGTCAAAATCCCAACAAAAGCCCCCAACAATCTCAAAAGTGGGGCCATTTAACTGGATACACTCTTTGCCTCAACATGCCCCGTCTATAATATATACGTCTATGACAATTACTTTAAAGTTTTTTGAGGCCCAATTTTTTGAGTCGCTTAATTTGTCTTAAACTAAAACTTAATTTGTCTTAAAACTTCCGCGGTCCAGTGGTTGAGAGCTTGGCTCTCGACTCCGCAGGTGTTCCATATTCGACCCGCGCATTGGAACAACAAAAAGTGTTGTTTTCAAGTCTAATTAGGACAATGCAGGCTGATCACCTGATTGCCTGACAAGAAAGATGATTCACACGTTGGATGGGCATGTAAAAAAGCGGTCCTGTGCCTGATCTCTCGCCAGTCGTGTCAGTCATCCGTCCCACTGGGTTATGAAAGTTTACGAGAGTAAAGGAAGATAAAGTGTTCTAGTGTGTTACGCAAACACTTGGACACTATAAATAACTCCAGATCTGGCTACAATGAAGCCAACCATACAGAAACTAGCTTGTAGCGTCAGTCTGACCCGCTTCATTATGCTAATTTTGCACGCTAGACAAGTAAATGCTTTTCTTCTTAGCATGCCTGCATGACCACCTTAGAAATGCGTTTTGTCTACACAAGAATAGACATACTGACAGATAATATAGACAAAATGACAGCTTTCATTTATCAACCTGTGGCGAAGACTGGTTCTCCTACATAGGGAAGCCCTGGCCTGTATAGGGATTCGGATGAAGGTCTTCAAAAGGTAAGTGGTAAGTGAAGCCGACAGGAATGGAGTTATAGGATCCCCACGCCACTGCAACCTGTCATTTTGTCTATTCTTTCGTAGAAAGAAACCATTTCTGTATTGCAAGCGATATTTTATCTTAAGATAAAATACTAACAAACTTTGTTGGCAGGGCCACTTCCTGAGAATTCACCGGGTTCGGGGCGAAACGCGCGTCGAGTTTTGCAACCTGCATGGGGGTGTGGGGCCTTGCACGATCTTGCTGACATTGTTGCTTGTGTGGTGGTGGTGTTTGCACGATCTTGTTTCTGAGTGTACGCATAAGTCGTGTGGGAGGAGGGAGGTGATTTACGCATGCTAATTCTTGCACTCACACATTTGCTTGCAGGTTGTGGGTATCTTTTCGCTGAATATTGCTAGATATAATATGAAATAAATTGTATTTAAAATACTATCGTATCTTCGTCGTCTGTGACGCCCTTTAAATGTTTCATTAAATTTCAAAACCGTGTTTGATCTTCTTGCGTCTAAACTCACTTCTATTTTGCACGCAAACCGCAAGCTAAATAGCGATCCTCGCCACAATGTAAATAATACACATTGTAAAACCACATATTATGCATTCCGACATGATTGAATTACCAATCATAAAAGGTCTAGGAAATATCTAGATCATCATAGAATGTCATCATCAAATACAAACATATCCCCACAGATATACAAGTCAGTCTTACTGGCAACATAACCACCGTAGAAATGTGTCTTGTCTATGAAAGAATAGACTTACCCCCTTACTAATAAAAAGATTTACACAACGGATAACTTGAACCACGTTGCTGTCTTTGTCTGTCAAGTGACTTTTGCAAAGCATCAGACAAAGACAGCGACGTTATTTAAGTTATCCGTTGTGTAAATCTTTTTATTAGTAAGAGGGCTACAGCATAAATTATTTATTTCTGGCGGTGAATAGACAAAACTACTTTTTTATCGACAACACATGTCTATTCTTCCATAGACGAGACTCAATTCTACAGTGGTAATGCTACGCCTGTAGGACTGACCTGTGTATCTGTGGAGATGTTTGTATTTGATGATGACGTTCTATGATGATCTAACAGCCTCCGTGGTCTAGTGGTTAGAGCTTGGCTCTCGACTCGGAGGTCGGGGGTTCGATTCCCGCATTGGAAGTTGGAATAACAAAAAATTGGTGTTTCCAAGTTTGGTTAGGACAATTTAGGCTGATCACCTGATTGTCTGACAAGAAAGATGATCCATGCGTCGGATGGGCATGTTAAAAGTCGGACCTGCGCATTATGATGATCTAGATAAAATGATAAGGTGCCCTGTACACAACCTTGTGAGTACAAAGACCGAAAGTCTTTGCCCATCGACTTATCAACGAGATAATTTTGCACGTTGTGTTTGCGTATATGTGCTAAAACGTAGTCTGTTTTAATATAATATCATCAATAATGCCAATACGCAGTAGGCTGTTACAGGATGGTATTCGACTCTGAAAGAAGCTGCTGATGATGTAAATTGTTGTGAAATGCTTTTCTGCCAACATTCTATACAACAAGGGGTCAAAATATAGTGGGTATAATTCGCGGCACATATAATATTATAAGCAATCGTTTGTAGGTACTAGGTACAATTAAACTGTAATGAAATATAAACATAATGGTTATCACAATATTTTTAATTGATCTTGCTCCTATAATAATTATCCTTATACGTGAAGCAAAAATTACAAGTACGTTTTTACGAGAATTGTGCATACGGAGCAGTGTGAAATTAGTTTTAAGTGGAGGAAGGCCTGCTGTAAGCTAATATTTTTAAAAATAACGATTAGAAATTCATTAGATTTATAAAAATAACAACAGCACACACTACCTCACTCACACTAGCATATTCGTATATATTACAGTAAGTTTGACACAATTGTCAATGAGAATCTTTCTTTCACAATCCATAAACAACATTTACAACAATTTTTTTGCTTATCTAAGAGGCAAAAGAAACCTAAAAAGTTGAAACTTTATAGTTAAAACATGAATTATAGTCGGATTTCGACCACAGGACGACCGATGACCGAACGTTTATTGTATCTATAATTAGGGATCTAGAGAATAACAAAATAGGAAGGGAGATTTTTTATTCTACACTTTTAAACACTATTTTGTTTATCAGAAAGACCAGAATTAGCAGCTAAGGCTGGGAATACAATATGCATCCGGAATCTCTCCGGTCGGAAAAAAAAAACAGCGCTGAAATTAGAAGTCTGAAAATCGAACACACGGCAGCAATTTGTAAAATACGTTTTGACTTGGTCTAGACATATAAAAAAAAAATTGTAGCCTTATCTCATAGGCTAACAGAGTTTTATGTGTTTAAAGAATTTTCATACAGTTGGGGTCATAGACCACGGGGAAGGACATGGGCTACTGTTTATCACAGCAAAATGTACGGCTCTCGCGGGATTTTCTTTGTCGTAGGCAACATCTCGTATCAAATATTTTCTCAATTTGTAGACACATTCAACAAAAATAATATAAAAAAAATCTTAGGCACATAGAGATTTTACACTGCAAAGTACCGTATGTAATATGTATGAATTTCGTTTTAATTTTTCCACCCAAAAACCAGCTGCAATTTGTCACAATTGACTTCAGCGGTGTATTTCGATGCATTTCGGCAATTATCGACAGTAGTATTAGTGATAACAAAGTTGATAGTCGCCCGTGTGCCAACGATTTTAATGAACCCGCACCGCTGCCAGATGCCGAAGGTACCTATTATCAATAAAATAATATTATGTTTACTGACAATACTGATGCGTAGTACTATATGCGACTTAGATGTGATTAATAATGATCATAAGTTACTACAAATAAGTATTATAATTAAAGAAAGTCGAGTTAGTTACAGTATTGTTAGAATCAGTGGTTCGCCACTGCTGGTATCATTGGGAAGCACTAGCCTCTATAATAGGTAAGGATTTGTATATTGGGTCTTCAAAAGGTGGCAACCTAAGTGGTAAGTGAAGCCGATAGGAATGAAGTTATAGGAACCCCACGCCACTGGTATAAACTATTATGTAACATGGTGTAATCTTTACACATAAATAAAATTGAACTGTTTGTAATTTCAAATTAAGAGCTTCTCACTAAATGCATATGGTAGTAAGTAGTATATATACTATACACCAGAAATATAGTTTTTTCCGTCCGTCCGTCTTTCCGTCTGTTTGTTCTGGCTAATCTCTGGAACGGCTGTACCGCTTTGGACCGGACTTTCACTGGCAGATAGCATATTATATAAGGAGTACCTAACTTAGGCTACTTTTATCTTAGGGTTCCGTTTAACTTTTGCCCCCATAAAACATAAATGTTGTCTTAGCAACAACTTTAAAAATTACACTGGAAAGATTACACGAACAAAGCCAGAGGCAAAAGCTATCAGATAAAATTCATCATTTTACTGCTAAAGATTTTTCCAGATCGAACAAAATACTTCAAAACATATCTCGATTTATCATATCTTTTAACTCAGCGAAAACCATGCGGTTAATGGATCTCTTTGAAATGATTGTTGTGGGCCCGCCGCGCCGTCTTCGTTCTAGCATGTACTTCTTATGTTAGAGTGGTGATGCCAATGATACAGCAGTACTTATTAACTGGTCTTTTTTATTTATGTATTTCATTATACATATGAGAGAGATGCTTAGCACAGATACGTCTACACTATACATAGCCTTTTGGCTAACTATATCGATAGGCTTCGCATGTGACATCTGTCCATAAGACATTGACATTATATACTTTTTGACGTGATAACGTCTTATAAATCGATGGAGCCGGCTGCACGCACGAAAAAACATGACGTCATGCGTTACCTGCTACCCGTTATCGTTACCAAGTACCGTTATCAAGTACGGTTACCAAGTACTTTACCTCATTATTATTATTATTGTTGTTGTTGTTGTTGTTGACGTTGTCACGTTCAACTATCGTCAGTAAACCGACTTTACAGACAACCGGTATATTTTTATCTACTTTAATATGTAACAATGATAACATTTTTTTGCAACATGTGAATAATTGAATGAATCATGATTCATTAATGGTACGTGCTACGCAATCAATGCGATCCATTCTGTGTTCTACTCCTATATCTTCTACCCTTGTACCTGATAACAATGTTACGTAGGACGAGGGTAAAGAATCTAGGGTGGAACACGGAATCCTACTACTATTATAAATATGAAAGTTTGTGAGAATGGATGGATGGATAAATGTTTGTTACTCTTTCACGCAAAACCTACTGAACGGATTAAAAAAAAATGGTATGGTAGTAGTTTAGACTCTGGATTAAAACATCTAAGGCTACTTTTTATCCAGAAAAAGTACAGTATTCCCGTGGAATACCCGATACTATATTTACGCGGGCGAAGCCGCAGGAAAATTCTAGTTAACCATCAATGCAAGCCCGTGGATTGCGGGGTTTTTTTATATGTATAATTAGGGGGCAAACGAGCAAACGGATCACCTGTTGGCAAGCGATTACCGTCGCCCATGGACACCCGCAACATCAGAGATGCAAGTGCGTTGCCGGCCTTTTAGGAGGGAATACGCTCCCTTCTTAAAGATTTGCATGATAAGGATAGCTCTAAGGAGTCAAGCCTGTTTGAAACACTAAGTCGACAATTCGAGCGGCCCTTCGTTGGATACGATCCAGAGGGAGAAGCTGATACTTTACCTGCATGTGTCGATTTTCGACCGTGTAAATGACAATTCGTCTAGGTCGCAAGTCGCAAGGCAATTTTGCCAACAAAAATTACTAGGCGTTTTGTCAAGCGACTCGCCGCACAAAATCCTGCAAATTCTGCATCAAGGTTGTGTGACGGAGAACAATTTTCATCCATCTCATAATATTTAAAGAGAGACCCGTGTTCTTTTGACGGCTTTACCAGGTTTCAAATAAAGAAAATATTTTTAGAATTTTCACCGCAGGCTTATTCCAACCACAAAATGTATACGAATAAACAAGAGTTTCAGGATCGAATTTAATGGGGGTATAATATGCTTTGTGTCCACACTCCATTGCCTATCCCGATGGAATACGCATGACCACTATGAGTTTGTATGCAGCTTATTTAAGTTAAATTCTAAAACTTTCCTCCAAGTTTTGCCGCTAACGTATATTCTATCCTTGTTTAAATATTTTCCGTATAGGAGCAGTATACACGAGTGCCAGAAATCAGAATAGAGTCTACAATATGGGACAGATAACAATTATATTGACGTGGATCACAAATCGACCGCGGAAAATTCCATTGAGTGAAATGCCGATATAGCTATCAGTCAATTGCTTGTGTGCCGACGATAAAGAGGTAGTAACAGGCTACTCTACATAAGTAGAGTTTTTTTATCCTTACTAGAGGTCGCTCTGTGGGTCGAAATTCACCGATGGTAATTAATATTAAGAGTTCTCGGGCTTCTTATGTAGAAAAAAGTAAATGTTGTGACAGATTGACAAATCTTAACGTGTTACAAAATTGTATCTATAAATTCATTGTTAGGTTATGGCTATCAATGGTTAGGTTATATTGTTAAGTAAGCTTGGCGTATTGTCTTCATTTCAGTGTGAATTGACCCTTAATCGCAACTCTGCCGTAGATATTATAATCAGATCTAAACCCCTAGTGGAAAAATTGTGTAGAATGGTACATCTCCATAATAAATCTGTTTTTACGGGTCACAACTCACAAGTGACGGCTACAATACAGACGGTTGACCCAGCCACATAAAACACCCAGTGGAGCGCATGATTAGCTTCCAGAATATTCTATTACAGGGATTGAGAGTAAGCCAGCATAAAATGACACATCTGTTCAATGTTCATCTCTTATCTCGACTTCTTTATATATATTTTCTGGGCATGCCCATTGCCCATATACTTCTTATTATATTTTTATGACTTCCTCGATTTTACAAATTCCTCGTAATCCCCTTGAATTGTCCATAAAAGTAAATGTAAAATATCCCTTTACATTGCGAACATTTTTGCGCACACCACTTTATAACGAACTTTCAACTATCAAAAAAAGTATAAATACGTCTAGTTAACGAATCTTGTCAACTTTATATAACGTTTCCCGCCAATGTATGCCATTGTTGTTTGATGGAAAGTAATGTAAACACTGCTGCTCGTCACTATTGTTAAAAATTCAAGTTGCAATGGCTCAGAAACGTAAAAGGTGTTCCTAAGCTGTCGCAGAAAAGCGAGACATCATTAATTATGTTGACGAAAATCCTACGACGTAAAAATTTGACATACCTAGCTCATAAGTTCGGGATTTCCGCAAGTACATTGGCTACAGTTTGAAAATTTAAAGTTAAGTCTTCTTCTTTTTATAACAAATTTTAGACCAACCTAACCTCAACATAACACACTTGAGTTTAACGAATTACTTGATATAACGAATATATACTTGTTGCCTTCCAATTTGTTATATCGAGGTTGCACTGTAATAAATACTGTAAATAATAAGTACTGTAAATAATAAAGAGGAAAGATTTGTTTGTTTGTTTGCATTGAATAGGCTCCGAAACTGGGCCGATTTTGGTGAAATTTGGCATAGACAGAGTAGACCACAGAGAAGTACACAGTTGAGTGTAATCTGAAAGCGTCTCTTTCAGATTACAGTTAACTCATAAATAAAACAAATCTTTTATTAATTTACTAGCTGGTGCCCGCAGCTTCGTTTTGCGTAGAACTAACGAAAACGGAACCATTTTTTGAACGGAATCCCAAGATACTCCCTAGCAGCGCACGTACGTACGTATGAATTTCGTGAAAAGCTGTTACATTAAAATTACAAACAGACACATCAATTTTATTTATTTGTCTATATTTCGTACTATCGATTTAACCTTCGCCATTCTTGCGCCATTGCGACAGGTTGCGAAATGTCAATATACAATTACGAGGTTTCAGCGACCGGCCTTGAACCGAGTCAGGTGTCTGTGACTTACCAGACGTCATTTTAAGTTCGGTCGACCTTTTGACGTGTGTCACAAAAAAGGTCAAACATCTCTATGCGTTCTTCAAAGTCTATGCGTTCGGGTTAGCGGTCAACAAGGGTTTCAACAATTAACGTAGGTAAGTTAATTTCGCCCTACGTCCTACGTAAGTCTGATAAATAATAAACTTTTGAAACGATATTGTCTAATAAATTATATCGATTAACATAGGGGGAGATTGCCACTTTTCGTACACTCTGTACTCTGTACGGAACCCTTTCCGTAATGCTCAAGGAACACTTATAGTTTAGCTCTGTCCGTCCGTCTGTATGTCCGTCCGTCCGTCTGTCCGCCCATCTAGCTTCTGTTATTTCGAATATAGATGGATGAATTTTGGTAAAGTAATATAATGTGTATAGATCTCGGTTTTTGCATCATAAAATAATAATAATTTTATATTGTAAGGGTGGTTCTCCATACATTTGGACTGTGAAGTGGGGGTGAAAAATATATTTTCGTTCTACCCCGTCGTGTGGGGTATTGTTGAATAGAGCTTTTAAAGTAAAGGCAAGGTTTGATATATATGACTTATTACAAATTCAATCATTCAAAGAGTTTTTAGCGTGGTCTATCAGCATGGAAATTAACAAGTTTCTATCTCCTAGAGCTTAGAAATGCCAGGGGGGTCCAACTTATAAACTACTTTGGAGGTCGATTACTCGATAATAGTTGACTTTGTTAAAAAGTCACGAACGGACAGAGCGTAACCATAAGAGTTCCTTGAATATTACGGAGTTTTAAAAAATATGGTGATTTCGGTGATAGTCTACCTGCAAAAACAGGTATAATGAAATCAGGAAATAAAATATATTAGAGTTTGCGGTAGTGACTTAATTTATAAACAAGCGGTATCATTAATGTTAATATTATATTTGATAAACATAAAAGTTACAATTCCTTTAAACGAGACGTTTGAAATTCATATTAATAATTCTAATAGACTCGTAAATTCTAACGAAAAATTGA
The DNA here is from genome assembly GCA_037179445.1 of Phengaris alcon alcon. Taxonomy (NCBI): domain Eukaryota; kingdom Metazoa; phylum Arthropoda; class Insecta; order Lepidoptera; family Lycaenidae; genus Phengaris; species Phengaris alcon. Next base: position 621,366 of record JAYRCH010000662.1, read on the forward strand.
CTACCCATTTGTGCAACATGGCCAAAACATTATGCTTTTCTTTTTTTTTTTGTTGTTCTAGACATGGTCTGGAAGGATTAGGAATATAATATTCGGCCGGTAGTAATCTTTCTCCCAACTCTAAATTTTCCTGACATTTAATTAAAAATCAGCATGTTGCATAATATATTTAGTCAGCTATAGAGCACTATTATTCTGACGTGAACCATTTAACGTTTCTCTTGTAACAGATCAGTAGTAGTAACAGATTAGTAAACAGACCGAGCTTTCCACAGTGTCCAAAGTATTTATATAGTTAGTTACATTTATCACAACAAACAGGACTTACGCCACGGCAAAATAAACTCTATAACCATATAAATATAATACATGAATGACATAGAATTTGGGAGGATTACGGGTCAAAGAACCTGATAGTAAAATATGTTATGTAAAGGGAATTCTTGTGATAACGAAACCGAAAACATTGTTTATTGGAGATTACTTTCTTGCCACATTTGCGTAGGTCAAAAATATACTTTCTTGCTCTAATAAGTAGAACAATCGGTATAAAATGAAATTTATGGGATTTCGTATCTTTACATAGTATACAATAGGTAACCCCCGAATTGCAAAGCGGTGAGCGAGCTGATGATGATGAATTATAGTTATGAACACTCTCGATCATATCAGCTTTCAAACACGAAAAATAACGGTTCATCAGTTTGGGAGCTACGATGCCACGGACAGACAGACACGTCAAACTTATAACACCCCGCCTTTTTCGTCGGTGGTTAATCAAGTCGATTCCGCTGTATGTTGGCTTAGATCTTTTAAACTACTCAATGGATTTCAATTTCGAATGCAGTTTTCAGCAACAGATAGAGTTATTCAAGAGGAAGGTTTATATGTGTAATACATAGCACCCGCGTGAAGCCGGGGCGGGTCGCTAGTTAGTGATTTTTTTTTTAGGCAAAATGGTAGCCATTAATTTGCGTTTTCTTATTAAATTGTCTGTTGAAGCATAATGAACCAGCTGATAACTACATAGCTAGATATAGAGAACTAGATAGCTCCGTACATATACCCCCTTACTAATAAAGATATTTAAACAGTGGATAAGTTATAAAATGTTTTGTCTGTGTCTGATACGTGGAAAAAGACAAAACATTGCATTGCTTATCCATTGTGCAAATATTTTTATTAGTAGGAGGGTATATTGTGCTGAGCGCGAGTTTTTATCACTGCTCAATACTCGGCGTGAAGAAGTTAACTACAATATTTTGTATGGCATAGTAGGGGGCAGACCCAACTCACACAAAGCGTCATCTGGTGGCGTAAGTGGTATCAAAACCGGTCAATATGAGTTTTCGATTCTTTTTCTGTCGCCAGGCGGCGCTCGGTAGCCCGACGGTCCTTGTCGTGTCAAAAAGCTGTCAGATGTCACGAATGTAAAAACCCTCATTAGTTACCGTTGTTTGCCACTAGGAGCTTAGTATCAATAAACGCCCTGTTTCTCTCGAAACGGAATAAAATATCACCGAGTATCGATCACCTATAGATAGTATACAATAGAACCGGCGCAGTGTCAGATTTTGTGTCTAACTAAGACCTTTCATAAATATTTTAATAATTAGAATAACAATATCTTAATGTTAAATTTTTGTACACAAATATTTACTTAAGAGTCAGTTATCTTATCAATTAGGCATTCGCAGAGTTAACAACGATTTCATAGTTTTCAGAGTCTTTAGCCAAGCTGTCATCGCTATTTAGGAGGACGATGCGATAGCGATACTACACGTCACTTAGCGATGCTTATGTCAGATACAAGACATTTGTGTTTTCTGAACTTCGTCGTCGTAATTAGCGATGGGAACTTGGCTAAAGGCTCAGTTATTACAACTCTATTTTTCATTTCAACAACGCAAAGCCCTGAATAATCCAATGCAGAACTTCGGAGTAACCCATATACGGTTATTCAAAATAATATGATCTACTGCTTATGTAAAGACGTTAAGGCAGAAAAATAATTAAAGATATCGAAAGAAATAAATTATCATAAATATTATTAAGTACATTGCGCTCTCGAAGGCTCTGAGGTCATTAACTTCACAGAAACAGGTGATTTAAAGTAGAAGCAAACGCTTTGCCTAGACAACATCAATACAATCAGCTGTCTTAGATGAATGATCTTAACAGCGCAGCAAGGAGCGTAATATAATTTTATTTAGTTTTTTTTTTCGAGTTCTTTTTTTTGTATTTTCTGCCTCAACGTCTTGACATAAGCAGTAGATCATATTCCCAAGACATCCGGTAGTTGATTTTGAACAATCTTGTATATGTTACATAGACACTATACTAGACATAAGGATACATTGCCATACAATATAACTATAATTGGCGTCAACACTTATGACGGAAAAACCAACATTATAATTAATAACATTTAACAAGCACGTCAGAAACTCTGAATACAATTAAATCTAAAGCAAATATAAGTTAAATTATTCCAGGAGCTAAATAATATTTGTTCTAAGCACCGTTTAAATGTATTCTGCATGCAGTAACATAAAGAGTCGACTTTATGAGCATAGTCGAGCTAGTGCAAAAGGCCTGGCAAAAGGTACAAAAAGGCAGATATTTCTTGTTATGTATTACTTTTTAGGGTTCCGTACCCAAAGGGTAAAACTATCTCTATTACTGAGATTCCGCTGTCTGTCCCTTTGTCCCTCAGTCTATCACCAGGCTGTAATCTCCTTAACCGTGATAGCTAGACAGTTAAATTTTTCACAGGTGATGTATTTCTGTTGCCGCTATAACAACAAATACTAAAAACAGAATAAAATAAACATTTAATACCCATACATACCCATTACCTATACAACAAATGTAATTTTTTTGTCGTTTATACGGAACACTACGTGCGCGAGTCCCGACTCGCAACTGGCCAGTTTTCATACAAACATGTATTTTGTATTCGAGTTGTAAACTTTTGTAATTGGTGTAAATGTATGATAAAAGATACCGATAGTTACTAAGTTACCATTTAACCATTTATTTATTACTCTTAACCTTCCTGCAGATGCATGCGATAGATGCTTAAATATATTTTGCTGATGCACGCAGCTGCAATAATAGAGTAATTTTAGAACAACAAACAAATAAGACGACAAACAATATTATAGCGTTTCCATTGTTTGTCTTATATCAATTGCAGGCCAGGAAGGTATGAAAACGTATACGAGTATGTGTCGCGAAATAATATCTGTCATTCATTGTTCAGTAACGCATTTCACAAGTTATCGAACCAATAAGATAGATAAACTTATGTAAAAATCACCGCAGAAACCGGGTATAATTCATTTTTGGATATTTTGTGTTCATAAATGAGAATTAGAAGACGATCTCCGTGGCTCCGTGATTTGCGCGTCGGTGCTTAAGCCGGAGGTCGCGGGTTCGAATCGGCCGATGGGACAAAAAGTCTTTCTGTATCCCAGGAACACGAATCTTTAATGTGTAATGCGTATTAAATATATAAGTACCTGGGCGACCGAGCATCGCTCGGTTATTACTATTTATTGTAATATGGTGAAACTCGAAAGCATAAATCTTATTCACGTAATCAGTATAGGTAAATGTTAGACATATTTATGAGAAATATATATCTCAAACATTAACTACATTTTTTTAAACTTGTCTAAAAACAATAAAAATTAAATAAATATATATATATAAACTTGAACATATAAAAAAAAAGTAAGTCACCGAGCGGGATTCGAACCCGTAATACTCGTTTCTTGCCGTCTGCGTCTTAACCCGCTTGACCAGACGGACAGTGGCCGGCAAGACGAAATTAGCGACCATATTCTGCGTGGACAGAAAAACGCATGAAAACTCGAAAACGCGCGTTTTCCCATACATAAGACTAATCTAGATCGATTGTTTACCCCCGAAAAACCCCATATACCAAATTTCAGCGAAATCGTTAGAGCCGTTTCCGAGATCACAGAAACATATAAATAAATAAATATACAAGAATTGCTCGTTTAAAGGTATAAGATATGTATAGTATAGATTAATAAAAATCTCCTAAATATATGTATACTATAAATATAATAATTATCTCCCTTGTCTGGTACCTGTGATAGAAGTTCTTCGGATAGGTACTTAGTACAGGACCAGATTGACGTGGTGTGGAAGCGTCCATAGATATTATTATTACTACAGTAATATTTAGGTAAACATAGAGTTGAGGTTTTAAGTTAGTTTCCAGTAATATTACATTTGGCGATCTCTGAGTACGAGTAGAGGCCGGACGTCCCTGGCGCGGCGCACGGCGCGGCGTGATCTCTGCGTCTACGTGACACGTGGCGCGTGCACCATCGAATAGCCCCGGCCGATAGAGACGGGGCTATTCGATGGTGGAGTTTTATTCGACAGTGATCCCTTTGGGAACCTTATACTTTAAGCAAGCTAATCTTTTTATTTTATATATTAAAAATGGATTGCAATTCCAATGTATTGCTAAAACTCGAGAACGCCTTTTCACTGATTTGGCTAATTTTGGCCTTGATATAATCGTGGAAGTTCAGGGGAGGTTTAAACAGTGAAAAACATTGGGAAAATTGCAGAGAAAATCCTGTAGGTGTCGTTTAGGTTAGGTGTAGATGTTGGAGTAGGTTGTAGGTGTTTGATTAGTTATTTGTTTATTCCAGATCATAGTTAAGACAGAACAACGAGTGTCGGGACAGCTAGTCTGGTTAATATATAATCGGAATCTCGGAAATGGCTGCATGTATTTCTAGAGTGCTAACTACTAGGAATTTGTATGCGATTTGACCTAGCTGTCGCGTTTACAACTAGGTGGCGCTGTACAAATCACATACAAATTCATAGTAAACGCAAAACGCGTGCGCGATCGAATGCGAAAAGAAAAACTCACAATTAGCACTCTGAATTGTCACATTTACCATGCGTCTTGTTAAATACCCGTGAAAAGAAGGAAAAGTTAGTAGAAAATCAGGACGGTACATCTTCTATACTACTAGGTATAATAAAGAAGAAATATATGTTTGTTTGCATTGAATAGGCACCTAAGCTACTGGACCGGTTTTGATAAAATTTGGCACAGATATAGGGTAGACTATAGGAAAGAACATAGGCTACTTTTTATTGCGGCCAAATGTACGGTTTCCGCAGGACTTCTTTTTGCGCGCACGAAGTCGTGGGCAACAAGTAGTATGTTATATATAACTAGCTGATGCCCGCAACTTCGTTTGCATAGAACTAACGGAAATGGAACCCTAATTTTTATACGGAACCCTAAAATAAAAGTAACCTATGTTAGACGTTATAACATCAGCTATATGCCTGTGATAGTCCCGTGAAAATAGGTCCAGACGTTTCAGAGATTAGCCGGAACAAACAGACAAACGGACAGACGGACAGACGAAATTTAAAAAAATTGATTCTTTATTGTAAGTACCGAATATACTTTCATATGCATTAAGTGAAAAGCTGTTAATTTTAAATTACAAACAGACACTTCAATTTTATTTATCTGTATAGATGTATAGATAATAATAATCTGTCTACCCCAAAAGTGTAAAATAAAAACAAAATATTCAATCAAACCTAATTGTACCGGAAAAGACATTAAAACAACAGGTTTCGCTGCAAGGGCAACGTGTTTACCAAAACGATATTATAACTCACATAAAAGTTAAAATAAACAACAATATTCAACATTTCATACTCACAAAAAGACTTGTTATATAATAATTATTTATAACTTGAGCAAGATTAGTCCAAGGCTACTTTTTATGATATTAAAGCTACGTTGCCACGAGCGGTTTTTAGTGGTCGTAACGGAAAAACAGCTCTGTAAATATAACTGTGGGCCTAGCAAGTAGCAGCAACATTTGAAAGCGGCGTAAACGTAACGTTTTCGAATGAGAATTGTATGAAAATCTGCCAAAACCAAGACAGGGCCCACACAAATTTCATTCGATAACGTTACGTTTACGCCGCCGACAAATATTCCCGCTAGGGCCCCTGTGCGCTAATACAATAGTCAAATCGTGTAGAGTTTTCAAATCTGATATTTGACACTTCGATTTTCACATCTCTATTGTATTATCGCAGAGTTCAATTTACAGTGCAGTTTTTTCTGTCGCGAACATAAAAAAAATCTCTCGTGGGTTACGAGGGCTTAGGGCGCGTTTCGAAATCTACTGATAAGTGTCAGATAGGTTATTTGCATAGTTCGTCTCGACGCTCTATATAAAGTAAGCAGCGACAAAACTTACGAGTTAGCTATCCGACACTTATTAGAATATTGTTAAAAAGGTCCTTATGATTTAAATCTTTTATGGTAAGAAAACACAAACGATCAAAGGGCCGAAAAATTTTTAAGATTTTAATACTTATACTTAGGTCTTATACCTATATTAGAGTGGCGACCCGTTACTTCGCCAACACGCCAACAATCATTCAAACACGCATTAGATGTTGAATCAATAAGATCGCGTCCATTCGGATTGGTAACCCAAATATTACTCTTACAGGAGGCCCTTAATCCAAACGAGATAAGGTTGAATTTGCAATGTCCTAAGACCTATGGGCTTACGTGACCAAGATCATGCAGCCGAATTTGTTAGGAGTAAAATATACATAGGTGTCTAACAGTAAATACCTTTCCTTGAAATCCAAAGAATTCAAAACTAAAGATATGACGTACATTTGACAGAACAAATCTTCATACAAGATTATCATTTTTAAATAAAAAATGAAAACCGGCATCCAAAGTATAAATGCACAAAAAACTATGAAATAAAACTTATTTTCTACATAATTCCCCTTTTAAATTCGGATAAAATTTTAACTACTGCTCTACTCAATCTTCATAACTTTGAAGTCGGTACCAGCACGAACAACATCCTGATAAAACAATATTTAAAATAGAACTCACGTTCAAATTGGCTGGTACCGACTTTAAAATTATGAAGATTAAGTAGAGAAATAGTTAAAATTTTAGCCGAATTTAAAAGGGAAATTATTTTGGAATTTTAACTTTGGAAGCACAGGTTCATATTCCCAGGTTATGGCGTGTTCCAATGAGACTTTTTCAGATCTCAAGTACATTATACGGACGCTCTAACGGTCAAGGAAAACATCGTGAGGAAACCCGCACATGGTTGGCCCCAGACGTATCGACCAGTCATTCCTCTGGACTATGCTGACTGTGTTGTGAGAATGCTGTATGTGCTTGGGCAACCATACGACATTTGAAACCGACTGTCCCAGGCACTACAGTATTTCAAGAGTGGTTACGTAGCTCGGAGAAAACTGTATAAATCATTTAACGGATGAAAAGGCCTGTTTTTTTAGTGAAAAAAAAAATACTATCCAATCATTTTCCTTTTAATAGAATTAGGATTAAATGTAGATTTATTATGTAATATCATAATTTACCATTGTAGTTTAAGTTTTAATCAAGGAAAGAGTGAGGGCCTGTTTCACAATCGCCTATCAAGTGACGAACAGCTTATCAGGAACTTAAGTTAAGGAACGGAAGTAAGCCGGCACTTAGGCCCGTATTAATAAACCGTTCTCAAACTCGTTCTCAAGACCTTTCTTGGCTGAGACAGTCTCAAGTAACGATTAGTTTCTCAAGACGGTCTTTAATTCATAGTATGATCTCAATACCGTCTCAGTTGGTAACGTTATTGAGATCACTTACCCAACTTTTAAGCGACATCTACACGACAAAGAACGAATAAAATAACGTTTCGTTTACACTTCTATAAAGAACGGATTTATTGATTATACATTCCTTCAATATTTCATTTATAAAATGTAATATTTAATAATATAAATACCAAAAAAAGTTTAGTCTGTATTCTTTATATTGAAAAAAAACTGATTTTCATTATTTTTTACGTATATATTAATATTTGTTATTGTCTAGCATAATAATATCCATATTTTTTTAACAACTACGTAAAACGGAATGCCATTGCCATTAGAAAAAGTTCTTCTTCTTCTTATTCTTTAAAGTGGCTCCTTAGTGATTCGCCAATGTGTTGTGTTGACGAAAACTTTGCCTTATGAGTGGGTTTTATGTATAAACAAGGGCACGGTGTACAGAAGGAAGTCCGTTGAATAATCTAAAACCTAGAACAGACAAATTTAGGGCCAGTTCCAAAGTATGTACATAAAGTTTCAGTAAAAGGAGTATTTACAAAACACAGAACATATTTAAGGTTGATAGGGCGAGGAATTGTAGGAGGGAGGAATCATATAATGAGAATTGTTTTTTGGGCAGCGAAAAAAAGTTCTACTGTCAAGTGTCAAATCAAGTTAATTCATATAAATCAAATAGGTAATTCTTTTAATATAAATAAATAAATAAATATATTTAAATAAAATCGAAAATATTTCTACAAATACTCGACACTGGCAGAATGGTGCAAAACCTTTGCAACCGCGATTACCAAAAAAAAAGAAGAATAAGTATCAATCATGTATCAATATAGCATCTTTTTTTATAACTTTATTTTGTGTTGAGTATGTAGTGTAGATTCTGAGTTTGTTTAGTCATAAATATTTAGATTTTAATTTACATAATTGTAACACACCCAAAACACCATAAATAATAATGTACTGTATCCCAATTCCCAAGCAAGCCGTTCTCAAGTCAAGATTTGACTGTACCCACGAAACCCAGTGGCGTGCACAGGATTATGACACTGGGTATGCGGCGAAGTACTCGGTCACAAAAACTTTTTCGTTAATAGATTTTTAGCATAGCTACAGCCAAGCGACGGATCTCTAAGTCAAAACCATGCCAACAAAGCAAGTCTTAGTTGTACTTCTATTCATGTACATCTTCTATGGCAACGCAAACAAAACAGCGATCGATCGTCGCGGCGAAGATATTCAAATAAGTAAAATAATAAGCATATTTTAAAATATTATAACTACTCACCAGTCAGTCAGCTTCAATTTTCACATATTCAAGGTTCCGGTTACTTGAGATTACTATATCCCGATGTAAATTACTAAATAATATGCAAGGAAAACAATATAATTTAATCGTGTGTACACAACCACACAGCCAGTTATACGTTTCATAACTTTTAACATGAAATTTTCGAGTTACATTATTTTTTTGCTGGTTTAATTGTTGTAACTCGGGTACACACCTACCTTTAGACAGAATTTGAATCTTTTCACTGAATGACAATTGTGAGAACTTGTTATTTTTAATTTTTAATAAATACACATTTTCAACACAAACCTCACAATCAAATAACATTTAAAAAAAATCAACAAACGCACTAGTAAAAGCAAATCACTACAGTTATTACAGAAACTCGGTAATAAACTGTTAAATGTACACACTTTCAAATGTTAAAATGAAAAATCTTTTAAGAAAACTTTAAATAAACTGGAGCCATTAAATTGTAAACAATGCTTATCACATGAAATATGCAATATGGCCCCCGCGAAAAACAAAACGTTTCTTCTATTTAAACAAATAAAATCTTACTAAACAAAAATGCATAATGTGCATACGTGATTTATTAGATTTCCGTTTATTATTTTTACTCGGATTATAGGCAACGAATAATTTCCGACAAGCCAGTTCGGCCAGCGATCGGATAGCCGAGAACCATCGCCTGCCGCGGGAGTTGCGCTATATAATCATGTCGATATTCATGGGTGTGTACACACCCATGGGTACACACCGTTTGCGAAGTATGAAAATTACACATACATGCGATGATATGTCCTGCAGAACGCAACGGCAAGAGATGAGTTGCTATTTATAAAATATTAGGCATTTTTAAGTTATTATATTTTTTTAATTAATTTATTTACTATTAATTAAAGTCATCTAAAACGTACGAACGTTTTATTAAAATATCTGTGAATGACAAGTAAAGCACTGCATTTCTGCCTACAAGGAGCGCACGCCCCTGACGAAACCGCGACGCGTTTATTAATACGTTCGCACTCACTTGTTACGCCGTACCTACAGCTGTACTTAAGTACGGTCTATTAATTAAAACAACGTCTTAAGTACTTTCTTGAGAATTGTCTTAGAGATAAGAACGCTTTATTAATACGGGCCCTGGAGTAAGCAAATAAAGGAAAGAGATATCACGAGTAAGTCGACACAAGTCGCCAGCTCTCACTAGTTTAGATAAAAACGTGCAATAATCCACAACAATCACAATCTTATCCGGTGCATATCTGATAACGCAAAACCAACAGTCATAATTTTAATCATCAGATTTTTAAGTATTGATATAGGTTTTGGGAAAACAAAAAGGGCATCTTTAGGTAGGTTACAGTCAATTGGAGGAGTATAAAATTTGTCTGGTAAATTAAAAGTTTATGTGGAGGAAGGTGTGCAGAAAGTTAATATTTGTTTATATTATATAAAAATAACACTTAGAAATACATAAAAATTAATAAAACAACAACAACTAACTTCAGAATTCCGATTATATAAACACACTATCGTGCGTGTTATATATACAATTTTGTTACACGCTGACGTTTTTCAATCTGTCACAGCATTTACATTTTTTTTTCTATCAGGCAAAAGAACCCTTATAAATTTGAAACTTAAAAATTATATGAATAAATATGGACGAATTACGACGACAGAGCGACCTCTAATTGAGTAGTTCTGGCGAGTTCATATACTGTACATTATGCTCAAGCTAATATCGATAGAAGGTACTATTTATAAGAATAGGTACATATGAAATCCTACTACTGTTATATATGTGAAAGTTTGTGAGGATGGATAGATGGACGGATGGATGGATGTTTGTTCACAAACACAACAAAAACCTCCATCCATCCTCACAAACTTTCACATTTATGTATAATAGTAGTAGGATTACGCCAATTTAATTGCATTTGAATAGCTAACAATGGAGAATAGAAGTCTTACTTACAATCACACACAATTTGGAGTGTAAAAAAAAATATATTAGTGTCGTATTCGTACTCTCGTACGTGTTCATAACAAACACGATTCCACATATTATCTATTTATCAATCCACATAATATCTGTCCATGGTATAGCCCTACTATTATAAATGTGAGAAGTTTGTGAGGCTGGATGAATGTTTGTTACTCGTTTACGCAAAAACTACTAAACGGATTTTGATGTGTTATGGTAGTAGTTTAAACTCTGAATTGACACATAGGCTACTTTTTATTTCGAAAAAGTACAGTGTTCCCGTGGGATCATGTATTTACGCGGGCGGAGCCGCGGGCATAAGCTAGTCTCTTATATTCAGTTAGTCTCTTCACTAAAACCTGTCACTACCAAATCAGAAGGATTCAACAAAACTCTTACGGAAAGTTACTAAAAAAAACATCGCGAAATATCTTCGTTATCGATAACGAGACGATGCTCTTTATTCACAACCTTCATCTAATCCACCTGATAAATATTCGTCATCATGATGATGACATGGCAGCAAGAAGAATATGGAGTGTGAGAAATTTTTGGAAGAGTGTTGCAATCATACCAATTGATTGCTCATATTCGGCGTGTATACCACAGATTAAAGAAAGAGGAAAAGGCAAACAGCTATAGTTATCTTTCGATTTTATTGCACTACTACATACACACGGTGTGTCCACGACTGCGTGGACAAATTGTGGGCCGTTGAAGGACTTGAAGGGCACGTCAAAATTTTCATATTTGGATCGATTTGGATCGTTCTATGATAGCCGTTTCTCAGTAGGTTCGTAAGTATAAATATTTTCTACTCTGTGGTCTACACTGGCCACGGTTTTAAGATTGTAAAAGATTGTTCAATTGTAAAAGCTTTAACATTAGAATGTTCAAAATCTATTACGGATATTTTGAGCACATGATCTTCTGCTTGGGCTAAAAAATAATTAAAAATATACCAACCAAAAAAAATTACATTACGCTCTTTACGGCGCTGTGTTAAATCCGAAATCCGGAATCAGATGCGTGAGGTTAATTACCTCGACAGCGCCGTAAACAGCGTGTACCTACTGTAATTTTATTTGGTATATTTTGTTTTTAGAAATATTTAATTACTTTTCTGCCTAAACGTTTTACCATATGTCCAAAATATTCGTAATTCAATTGGAACAACCTTATTTACTAATGACCAAACTCCGTGGAGTATAGACCGTGGTCTATCTTGCGCTTATATACATATACATTTATATTTGAATTAACAGTTCTATATTGTTAAATTTCAATAACATATATCTAGAGTCCAGACTCCTGACGTACAACTACATTATCGTGTATATTCCAGAAACCCGATAGTACAATTCGTTTCAATTCCGTTCGCATTATATTACCACATATTAATAGTTTACATGAAGATGAATGTGCACAATATTCATAGACCACTGAGTGTACCACATTAATCATCTGACCGTAGGTGTGTTTTCTAAGTTAGTGCTAACGTGTTAGCCCATTAGAGAGCAAAGAAAACTCGTGGGTACGAACCCACGAGAGTTTTTGTCGCGACAGAAAAAATGCGAATATTAAGTAGAACTCTGCGCTAATGCAATAAAGCTGAAAATCGAAATGTCAAGTGTTAGATGTCAAATTTGATAACTCTACACGATTTCTTTATATTAGCACACAATTCTATTTAAAATGCTGTTATTTTCTGTCGCGACCATTAAAAAACGCTCGTGGAAACGTAGCCTTATGGTTAGTTCACACCGCGGCGATACACGGCGCTGCATCTTTAAAGAAAGCGCTGTGCAGCGCGGTGCACCTTGGCATACCAACTCTTACAATGAAACGTGTGTTTTTCTGGGTAATGGATATAAAGTTGAATTTTAAATAGCTATCTTTGAAAAGCAGCGCCGCATCCCGTATCGTTTCGTTTCGGTGTGAACTGACCCTGAAGGGGCCTAGAAGTCAATTTCATAGATAATTTTTTTATGGTGCCATTGATTTTATTGAGTGTTATAATGTTTTTATCGCTATTACAACTTAGAAAAATTACGACTGGTGGCGCCGAGATTACACAAGACAATAATCGAACGTATTGTTTTGTGTGAAATACAGCTGTCAATGTGTATCCTTAGCTTATCTTCAGCTGATAATTTTGTAACACGTGTTGACTGTTGAAACGCAACGGCCATCTTGTATTGCGAAAATGGTCTATTTAAATAATATGGATTATTAAATAGTCACGTATTTATTATACGTGTATCTTTATATATTAGGTCTATACCTATGAAATTGCCGTTTTGTATGAAAAAATTTAAACGATTTTTTCATGTATTTTTTATTTGTATTAATCGAAGTAATCACCCATGCAATTAATGCATCTTTGCCAAGGCATTGGCAGTTTATTTATGCCCTTCTTAAAGAAATCAGCTGGACGGGAGGCAACAAATTCTTCAAAGGCATTTTGTACTGCCTCTCGGGTATTGAATTTTTTTCCCGCCAAGAAGTTATCCAAATTCTGGAAAAAGTAATACTCTGTAGGCGCAAGGTCTGGTGAGTAGGGCGGATGACGGAGAGCTTCCAACCCCAGTTCTTGCAACTTGGAGACCGTCTGCTGTGCAGTATGAGGTCGCGCGTTGTCGTGCAGGAGGAGCGGAGACGAGCGATCGACCAATGCTGGTTGGAGATGTGCCAGCTTCTCCATCATTGTGTTCAGTTCTTTACAGTACACATCTGCAGTAATGCTCATCCCTTTTGGTAAAAAGCTGTGATGAATCACACCGGCGCTAGACCACCAAACAGTGACCATCTCTTTTCTAGGGGTAAGTATTCGTTTAGGGCATTGTTTAAGTGCTGAACCAGGATCCAACCAACTTGCTGAGCGTTTGCGGTTATCAATCAGAATCCATTTTTCATAGCAGGTAATAATGCGGTTCAAAATTCCTTCATTTGTGTTTCTGTTGAGCAGTGCAAGGCACGTCTCGACGCGTACTTCGCGCTGGCGATCATTGAGTTCGTGGGGCACCCATTTGTCAAGCTTTCTTACCTTGCCAATTTGACGCAAATGGACCAATATTGTTTTGACGCTAACGTCGAAAGCTGCTGCTAATTCAGCCGTAGATTGTGTATCATCAGCTTCCACAATCGCCTTTAATTCGTCATTGTTGACCAAAGTCTTCGGACGACCGCGAGGTTCATTTTTCAGGTCGAAATTTCCAGAACGGAAGCGAGCAAACCAATAACAGGTAGTGCGGCGGTTGGTAGTGTTAGCTCCGTAAAAGTCGTTGATGTTGCGCATCGTGGCAGCAACGCGGCATCACGCGTTGCTGCCACGATGCGCAACATCAATGCGATCAAACAACATCACGATGGTACTCATATTCCATAATTACTCGAATTTTTAACGTATCCATGATGACGAAAACGATTGAAATGCGATGAAAATGTAACATTAATCAATAAACAAATGACTACTTTTGGAAAAAGAATTCCATGTTTTTAAAATAAAATAAATTTGAAATTAGAATTCCTAGCCAAACAAAAATTATTTTGATTTAAAATGGCCAGTACTGCAGTACGGCAATTTCATAGGTAAAGACCTATTATATATATTATAGTTATCATCGTTATTGTTCATTTATTAATTTATCATAATGGTAAAGTAGAACACGTATAAGAGATAAAATATGATTTGGTTGCAAGAACATTTTCAACTCTATGCATTTCAAGCTACAGGTCGTTAGATAAGAGTTTGCGCCTACAACATAGTATGTTTATATATTTAAAATATTATGTAGGTTTATTTTAAATAAAGAGTTATAATAGTATTTATATTGTAGTATTTATTATTATTATATATTTTATATATACTCAAAATGTCTAAATCTATGTTTCCTTTTAATATTATGCATCTACCTCACATTGTCTCTGCATCACCCATAGGTTGGCTGGTAGAAAATACCACTAGGCGTTAAGCCCGCCTCTACCATGTGGTGTGTATAAAGTATAATAAATAAATAAATAAAAACATGTGTGCACGTTACGTTATGTTTTGTTATCGTGATTATTCATAGACAGCATGCAACGTAACATGTTTACATGTTGTAGGCGCCAACTCTTACCTAACGGCCTGTGTCATGTACGATGAGAGCAAAAGTAATAATATTATAGGTAGAGTGCAGATGACGATAATAATACAGGGCACAATTCATCGAGGTATTCTACGAAGATTACTTTTAAACGAAGTTTTACCTTCAAACATTCGTACAATTTTCATAAAACAAGATGACCGATACCGCTAAGAAAATACCTAAAGGAACAAGGTAAATAGGACGGAACTTTTTTGAAAATTCTTAAAATAATCATGAAAACAACCACGGCCGCTTGGACCGAACCAACAATACGTTACTCTTTTTAATTTCCTCGGTCAAGGTTAACGAACTTCAAACAATTAGATCACATAATATACTGCCTCATTTCCCCCACTCGGGCGAATGGGCCACGCCTCTGTCAATAAGGCACTGTTGGTAAGCTATTAAGGTCATAACATCTACATTAAGGCAGACTAGATATCAGCGGCGAACAGTGGCGAGGGGTTCCTATAACTCCATTCCTACCGGCTTCACTTATCACTTACCTGTTGACACCCTCATCCAAATCCGTACCTATTATACAGGCTAGGGCTCCGTGGCGAAGGCTGGTTTTCCTTCATAGGGAAACAGATACTAGTGGTTAGAGCTTGGATCTCGACTCGGAGGTCGTGGGTTCGATTTCCGCATTGGAACAACAAAAAATGTTTTTTCCATGTTTGGTTAGGACAATGCAGGCTGATCACCTGATTGTCTGACAAAAAAGACGATCCATGCGTCGGATGGGCATGTAAAAAGTCGGACCTGCGCCTGATCCCTCGCCAGTCGTGTTGAGTGTTCAGACAGAGAGTGCTCTTGTGTACTGCGCACACACTTGGGCACTATAAAATTACTCCTGCATAACTGGCCTGGTTTCAATGGAACCGGCCACTGTCACCGTCATGTCACCTACATGCCTTTTCCTTCAAAGTAAAAGTCTTTTCAAGGTAATATATTATCTTAATTTGACATTCCATAGATAATAAAATCCATTTAGATTATGTTAATACTTCGTGAGTAAGTATTAACACGCTTCGATTACAATAATTACATACCTATTATTAAATCGCGACTATAAGTTTTTCACAAATAATAATTGCAAATTATTTCCGTAATTTTACATTTAAATGCTTTTGAAATACATAATATTAATATCATATAGTTATAGTTGTAACTACTTAAAATATTTACAAACTATAAAAGTACTAAAAAGAAAATGAATACTAGAAAAACTTAAAAAGCTACAATAAAAAGAAATCTCCCAGGTCACCCCCACCAGGCAGAGCACCTAGAAGGCTCAAAGAGTTTCCCCGCTGGATACTCGCTCTCTGCTGTCTCGGGTGGCCTCGATTCGTTTTTTGGAAATTTATGCTAATGAATGAGCTATGAATTAATGCTTTGTCATCATTTGTAAAATAAATACGTGAAGCAAAAACTTGCTTTTTTGTTTGTTATGCAAACGGCGAAGTATATAATTTGGCACAGTTAAATTTTATGTGGAGGAGGAGGAGTGAGCTGCACTTATATTTTTTTATAATAATGCTTAACAGTACATTAAATTAATAAAAACAACTGCAACTGCGTGTTAAAATTTTCTTTATTCTTCTTCTTCTTTATGAATGGCGGCCTCAGTGAGTTGCCAATGTCAGAGGGCTTAATTTGAGTGATAGAATTTAGTCGCACGTTGACGTTTGTTATTCTGTCTTTCAAATTCAATAGACAAGATTTACATTTCTAAGAGGCAAAAGAACTTAAGTCCAAACCTGAAAATCAAATGAATTATGGCCGAACTTCGACCACTAGTTAAACAAATTATACTAGCGCCATTTTGAGCGCCGTTAAATATCAAAATACTGTAATCATACATAATGTATAATGCATAATGTATATTTTTTAGACGACGACGTGTCTTCGAATATGTTATAAGTTTCCACATACAACATACAATTTGTGCAAATCGACATATTGCAGGTGCACGACTACAGATAACATAATATGACATTACATAAGACCTAATAACATAATGAAATTCGTGTCACGGCCCAACGCTACTTTAATTAAGAGGCTCTCAAGTCATATAATAACTCCCCATTTCGGTGTATTTTTTTAAAGTGCCCAACTAAAATAATTAACTTAAAATAGTGTGCTGATGTGAGATCTCAATCTAATAGGGGACCACGGAAGATCAGGCGCCTCGGCACCGCCGTGGTCGATGCCTGAGTGGATTCCCTTTGAACATGTGGTGTGGGGATTTGATTCTGATTTTCGATTTGTTTATTTTCTTTTTAGCTGTGTTAATGTCCCTTGTGTGTTCAATAAAGATATTATTATTATTATTATTATTAAGTGTGTGCGCAGTACACAAGAGCACTCTCTATTCCGTAACTCTCATAACCCATATAAAGTGGGGCGGATAACCGACACGACTGGCGGGAGATCAGGCGCAGGTCCGACTTTTTACATGCCCATTCGACGCATGGAAGATCTTTCTTGCCAGACAATCAGGTGAACAGCCTGCATTGTCCAAACCAGACATGAAAACAACATTTTTTGTTATTCCAACGCGGGAATCGAACCCAGGATCTCCGGAGTCGAGAGCTAAGGTCTAGACCACTTGACGACGGAGGCGACAAATGATACACAAGCATTTAAGATCAACCTGCATTGTCCTAACCAAACTTGGAAGCAACATTTTTTGTTGTTCCAATGCGGGAATCGAACCCACGACCTCCGAGTCGGTAGTAGCCGCAGAGTTCTATTTTCAGTGCTCTGAATTTTCCCCGGCCTTACGGAGACACAATACACAATACACAATTAATTGTCCGGATTATTTACACTTAGGGTCAGTTCACTCCACATAGATACGCGACGCGACGCGGCGCTGCATTTTTAAATCAGTTATTCAAAATTGAGCTTTATTCACTACACAAATGATACACGTTTCATTTGACATCAGTCATACACAGCACATGCGCTGTGCAGCGTGGTGCAACTTGACATTAGAACTCTTTACAATAAAACGTGTATCTTCTTGTGTAATTAATAAAATTCAATTTGTATATATCTATCTTTATTATATTAAACATGCAGCGCCACGTCGCGTATCGTTTTCTTTCGGTTTAAATAACCCTAAGGCTATTGTTTTTGGGATGGGTTTTTCCTTTTTTTTATTGAAATAGACTCAAAGTTTATTATTAAACGGATTACAATGATGTAAATGAACTCGTGTGTGGTTATCAACTTCATAAATCAGCCGTGGGTTAACAATGGGTTTTCATAAGCGACATAATGTGATAAGCGATAACTGTGGACTTAGCAGGAACATTCGACAGCGGCGTAAACGTAACTTTATCGAATGAGAATTGTATGAAAATCTGTCAAAATTATGACAGCGCCCATACAAGTTTCATTCGATAACCTTGCGTTTACGCCGCTGTCAAATGTTCCTGCTAGGGCCACTGATACGTAATCCTGTTATCACTGATCGCTATCTACCATGGCCAGTGTGGCCAATACAACGACCTTCCAGAAACTAGGTTTATTACGTCGAACCACTCTCATGGAAAACGCCGTTTGTTAGAAAAACTTTGATAATTACTATTTTGAGGAATTTTTGATTAAAGTTTCAGAGCTTAAAGATCAAATGATTTAATTAAAATACTTTAAACAAAACTATAATTATAACTGCAAATGATATAGCAAGTCCAAAAGGCAAAAGAGGCCCCTCCCGTTGTGGACAGCCGTTATCCACAGTGGCTAACACGTGCCATCCTTGCTGATGACAGTCCTTCATGGCAACAACAACCCTCCTCGAGGCGTCCTTCGCGCCTCGAGGAGGGCTGTCAACTTGAAGGGTTGCCAACACGATGTTGGATATTATTGGTGGAGAGTGACAAAATTTAGACTGGCAACGCAATTGTATCTCCTCTGGTATAGCGAATATCTTTGGGCGACGAGTGTCACCATCAGAGGATACTGCTCTCTTGCCAGAATTATTCTAATAGGGATGTTGCCTATTGTGGAATATTACATTTTTATGAATTAAATTTCAAAATTGTCGATTAAATATACATAAATATTAAAGAAATGGGTATTTAGATTGACGCGATTAAAAATTATTAGCAAATAAAAATATTGCCCATCTCTTTCTCGCAAAACGACGAGTTACGTCATATGTTGCAACCGCCATACATTTTATAATGACAAATGACTGGCGAGTGCAACTCGTGACGTCACAGGCCGATATATCGCTCTCTTTCATATTGTAAATTTAAATTGTTTGTATTTTCGTTATTCTTTAAGATATACGAAAATGTCTTCTAGATTGTTTATTAACATGTTGTCTAACATCGAATAGACACGAAACATTTTTTTAGGCAACATTCCTATAATAATAGTTAACTCAATAATATCGTCGTACGGCAACAATAATCACCGAAACAATTCTTGATTCACCCAGTGTCTTGATGAAAAAAGCACTAAAAAACCTTGGTTTATCAAAGGCGGGGGAGGCTTTACTCTTTTATACTATGTAAAGATATTTAAATATTAACCGTTCATCCTATTCAATAAGGTATTGTTTACAAACGAAACACGGAAGTGAGGTACTCATAAAGACATGTATTAGTGATGTGAAAAACCTCCGAAGGTTGTCGGAAGGTCGCTACACCGGAACCTATAACTACTACTATTAAAAGTAGCTTCTAAACGTAGTAATCCATAATCTCCCACTTCTCTACTCTATAATTTGTAGCTTAAATAACTTATCATTCAGTTTGTGAGGATGGACGGATGGATGGTGTTGCATATTGACAAAAGTAAGTGTCAATGTCATTTTTGACATTGACAGATGTCATGAAGTAAAGCCTATTTAGTTTATTTTAGTTGGCCAAAAGGCTATAAATAGTGTAGACGTTTATTATTGTGTTAGACATATCTCATATGTATTACGTATCAGTGTTATGCACCAATAAAGGAGAATATAAGAATTGTTGCTGTATTATTATCATCACCACTCAAGCGCAAGAAGGACATACAAATCAAGAGGTCGTAGCTCGCTACAGATGGATGTTCGTTACTCTTTCACGCAAAAACTACTGAAGAGGTTTTAATGAAATTTTTGTATGGTATGGTAGTTTAGGCTCTGGATTAGAACATACGCTGAATCACTCTATCTATTGTTGAAAACTGCGTTTAAAATCTGTTCAGTAGTTAAAAGATCCAAGCGGACAGAAATCGGAAGCGACTTCATTTAATACCGTGTAAAGAAGAAGATATTATATATTCTAGAAATAATAATACATGTATACTACAATATCCATTATCAAGCGAAGTGTAACGGCTGGCCAGACACTATTTAGGTCACAAATATTGATTCGTGACTACGTTTTTGTGTGACTTTCCATCGGCTAGTGGACAGAAATTGGGTCGCCTACACAATGTATTGATGAAGTTGTTAATATGTCCTATACATATATTAATTTTCCTCACATGTACATACTTCCGTTTGACTAACGGTCGAATGGTGAAACACTATTTAAAGCAGAATATCAATGGCTACATATTATGTGTCTTGTATGTCTCTTATTGTAAATAGCTTTTGAGTATTGGACTAGAAGCCCGTAAAGCTCTGTTTTCCTAGGATAGCGTTGCGCGGTCATGTAGCGGACCTAATACAGCGCTGAATGAACGTTTTCTATGTAAAAAAGCGATAACAATTAACGTTCTCTAGTAAACCGCGTCATTTTGTTTATTCGCCCCTGTACTACGGCCACTATATGGGGCCAACACTATCATAGGAAAAGAGACCTTTGACGCTCTGCAGTTCTAAAATGGCCACATTAAGGGGTTGTGCGCTCGATAGAACTGAAAATCGGAGTTCTTTGAAACATTTTTTCTCAGTCATGGTCGTATTGAAAAATCCCTTCCCTTGTGTTTTGGGACGCTTAAACGAAGGCAAACATCGTGAGGCCCACATGCTACAGGAGTTATTTTATAGTGCCCAGGTGTGTGCGCAATACACAAGAGCACTCTCTCCTCCTTTACTCTCGTAACCCAGTGGGACGGATAACCGACACGACTGGCGAGAGATCAGGCGCAGGTTCAACTTTTTTACATGCCCATCCGACGCATGGATCATCTTTCTTGTCAGACAATCAGGTGAACAGCCTGCATTGTCCAAACCAGACATGAAAACAACATTTTTTGTTATTCCAACGCGGGAATCGAACCCAGGATCTCCGGAGTCGAGAGCTAAGGTCTAGACCACTTGACGACGGAGGCGACAAATGATACACAAGCATTTAAGATCAACATCAAATCAGTGCCAACTTTAACCACGCCCATAGTCCACAGCGTTATCAAGTAACATACATCCGTACTTTCATCTATGGCCTATTGATAATGACATATTATTGAGAATGGTATCAATATAATTGGACCATAACAGACCTTCCTATGACCATGGATCAAGTTAGGATATCCACGTTCATTAAGTAGTTGAATACCAGTTCGCACCAGAATCTATGTATTTTCTACTGTAGGGATGTTAGGATAAGGAGCTCCTTAACCGTAACCAAAACTATCGGATACCCAAAAAAAAACTATACGTAACCGTAACCGAATCCGATATAAAATATCCGGATGATTTGGAATAAAAGTGGAGCCTACATTTTTTATTTTACTTTTGAAATTCTTTAAAAATCGAAGTCTTATCCAAATTTGGTGGATAATCTGAAATAATTACATATCCGTAACCGGTATAATATAATTCTCATATTCTATCCGTATCCAGCACGCTTAGTATAACCATGCATCGTAGAAATGATTTTCTCCTACGGAAGAAAAGAAAAAATGACAGATTAAAAAGGCTGTCATTTTGTCTATAATATTATCTGTCAGTATATCTATTCTTGTCTTATGTAGACAAAACGCAGTTCTATGGTGGTTATGCAAAGCGTGATTATCCGAAATTTCATATATCTATAACATCCCTACTTCCTAGTAAGTAACGGTATTGATACTGGCTTGAGGCAGTTACAGTTCCTGTATAATTAGTGATCTGAAAAATAAAAATAACCTTCAGAATGTGGAGACTAGTGATTTAAGGACTAAAGATACTCGTAGATCGGATTTTATGTAACACACACACACTTCGTGCACGCTTAAGTTAATTTCGCTAAAACCGTACATTTTACCGCTATAAAAAGTGACCTATGTCCTTCCCCGTGGTCTACTCTATATCCATGCCAAATTTCATCAAAATCAGTCCATTACTTTGGGAGCCTATTCATTACAATCAAACAAACAAACATACAAACAAATAATTCTCTTTATAATATTAGTGTAGAGGTCTGTGGACGAAATTTATTAATTTATTAGCATTAATTGCCCGCGGCTTCGCCCGTGTGTAATTAGGTTTTAAACTTATTAATTTTGAACGGGGCAGGGGCCCCGTTCAAAATTTTTCAATCAATAAATTAAAAAAAGTAGTTAAAGAACGTTTGTGTGCTAAAGCCTATTATAAAGTTAATGATCTTATGAATGATAGCACACCTTGGGAATGAGGTGGCCCCCTGCAAGGCTACTTCAAAATTACATATATTATTGTACTCTTGTTGTAGTTTTAGTCATAACTTTGTTATTTATTTTTAAAAGAACAATTTTCCATCTTTTTGATAAAAGATGGCCCCGCGCGAGTTTCTTACGCCGGTACTTCTCGCCGGGCTAGTTCCCGAACCGGTGGTAGGCATCATGTAGACCGACGTTCAGAAAGTGTATAAAAATACCTATTTTTAATAAAAAATTGACTTTGACTTTTGACTATTTTACCCACCTAGGGGCTGAATTTTATAAAACGCTGAAATAAGTAACTCATTATTTTTTTCGTGCTCAATTCATACGAAATATCATGCAAATATCTCCTAGGAATAAAAAATTTCATACAAAATTTTATTACCTATTTTACCCCCTTGGGGGTTGAATTAAAAAAAATCCTTCCTTAGTGGACGCCTACGTCATATGAGAAATACGTGTGGAAAATTTCAAATTTCTAGCCTTAAGGGTTTGGCCTGTGCGTTGATACATCAATCAATCAGCTTTGCCTTTTATATGTACGAGGGCTGATTGATAAGTTTCCGAAACGACAAAGAAAAACTTCAAAAATCTATTTAAAATAAATTTATTTCTCAACGTAGTTTCCTTCTACCTCGATGCATTTAGTCCAGCGCTTCTCCAATGCCGTTACACCAGTTTGATAAAATGTTTTCTCCAACCCCTCAAAATACTCGTCCACGGCAACAATGACTTCTTCATTTGATGAAAATCTCTGGCCACCTAACCATTTCTTCAGGTTTGGGAATAAGTGGAAGTCGCACGGGGCCAGATCCGGGGAACAGGGTGGATGCGGTAGCAATTCGAACCGCAATTCATGGAGTTTGGCGACTGCAATGATTGACGTGTGTGCAGGTGCGTTGTCATGGTGGAACAAAATTTTTTTCTTGGCCAAATGTGGTCGTTTCTTCTGGATTTCTTCACTTAATTTTTGCAGCAAGCTTGCGTAGTACTCTCCATTTATTGTTTTTCCTTTTTGCAGATAATCCACTAACATAATCCCTCGAGCATCCCAAAAAACAGTCGCCATCACTTTGCTGGCCGACAAAACCGTTTTTGCTTTCTTCGGCGCAGGTTTTCCGCTCTCAGTCCACTGCTTAGATTGTTCTTTTGTCTCGGAAGTATAATGATGTATCCAGGTTTCATCGATTGTTACATAACGCCGCAAAAACTCATTAGGATCTCGGTTAAACAGCGCCAAACACTCCGATGAATCGTCCACTCGACGTTGCTTTTGGTCTACAGTGAGCAAACGCGGCACCCATCGCGCGCAAAGCTTTTTCATTCCCAAATGTTGGTGCAAAATATTAAAAACGCGTTCAGATGAAATGCTCACCATCTCTGCTATCTCTCGCAACTTTAAGCGCCGATCATTCCATACAATTTTGTGAATTTTTTAGATCATGTCCGGATTCGTGACTTCGTTTGGACGGCCAGACCTGTGGGCGTCTTCGCAGCTCTGTCTTCTACGTTTAAAATCAGTTACCCAGGTGTGAATTGTACTCAATGCAGGAGCAGAATTACCTAAAACACTGTCTAGCTTGGTTTTAATCTGGGTTGCTGTTTTCTCTTTTAAAACGTAAAACTTTATCACCGCACGAATTTCGTTTCTTTCCATTGTTAAGAAAATTTACGACAGAGAAAGTTCTACGTCCTCTCAAACAAATTCCATCAGTTCGATTAAATTCAAATTTGGCGTTCTATTTTCAAAAAGATGCCAGAATATAATGCAATATTCCTTTTTTGCGTATCATTTTTTTAAGTTCGTCGTTTCGGCCAGTTATCAATCAGCCCAGGTATATTATAATATTATACACCATCCTCCGTGCCTCCGTGATCCAGAGATTTAGAGCTTGGCTCTCGACTCGGAGGTCGTGGGTTCGATTCCCGCATTGGAACAACAAAAAATGTTGTTTCCAAGTTTGGTTAGGACAATGCTGCAAAAAGGCTGATCACCTGATTGTCTGAAAAGAAAGATGATCCATGCGTCGGATGGGCATGTAAAAAGTCGGACCTGCGCCTGATCTCTCGCCAGTTGTGTCGGTTATCCGTCCCACTGGGTGACGTGCTGAGCAGGGGAGTGCTCTTGTGTACTGCGCACACACTTGGGCACTATAAGTTACTCCTGCGTAGCTGGCCTGGTTTCAATGAAACCGGCCACCGTCACCGAAATCGGTGTGGGGAGCTATTATATTATTATACATATATTTATTTATTATAATTTATTGAAAGTAAATTGATAGTCTAAGTTAAATACGAGAATCAGTGTTCTGGGTCACAGCATAAAGCCTCGTAAAAGATGTGGGTTAAATAACTTGAGTGCAAAACTATTCGTAACAATATAGCGAGAAAAGATCCTTATAATAATATTATGTTCTGGGCAAAAATGGGACCAAATATACTGTTTGTGTGTCGATCCCACCTACTCGGTAAAAAGTATGCCAAATAAATTATATTCAATGCTGTTTACGGAGCAAAAAGTCGCTCTAAAACGAAACAATGATCGATGCTTGCCAGCTGCCCAGATGTAGGGTCAGCATTTAGAGAAAAGACCGTACAAAAAGCTTAACAGTTAGAAAAAAAGTCCGGGAATTTTAGTCCCAAGAAACATTAGCCATTACCATTATCCACTTAGTAACAGAGGGTAGCCCCCCCACGCCTCAACCTCGTTTGGGGAGAGAGCACTCGCCTCGCGCCCGCACGAACCGTCCGCGTCGCCTGTTATTACATAATAATATGGAAGACACAGGTCGGATGGTATCCCGATTTGAAACACCAAAATGATTTTCTCATTTGCCACAGAGTACAGACGGTCTGACCGTTTTACGTGTTTTACGAGTAAAATCGTGTAGTACGAGTTACGACCTACACGTAGCGTGTGCCAAAAAGTTACGTCAGCAAGTACCAAATATATTGTGTACTAGCTGTTGCCTGCGGCTTCGCCCGCGTAAATATACAATCGGGTATCCCGCGGGAATACTGCACTTTTCCGGGATAAAAAGTAGCCAATGTATTAATCCAGAGCCTATACTACTACCATACCAAATTTCATCAAAATCCGTTCAGTAGTTTTTGCGTGAAACAGTAACAAACAAACTTACATTCACAATTATAATATTACTAGCTGTTGCTCGCGGCTCCGCCCGTGTAAGTATAGTATCCCTCGGGAACACTACTTTTTCGGGATAAAAAGTAGCCTATGTTTTAATCCGGAGTCTAAACTGCTACCATACCGAATTTCATCAAAATCCGTTCAGTAGTTTTTGCGTGAAAGCGTAACAAACATCCCGCTTTCACATTTATTATATTAGTAAGGATAGTAGGGATGTAAAAAATATTTATCATTCATGCTGAATCAGATGGATAAAAATTTTATGACAGCATTTATAGTGTCTTATGACTTATCTCACTATTGTTTAAACTGTATCAAGGAGTCAGCTGTCTATGCTATGCTATGTCTATATAACTCAGCTATGTTTCCATCGGCCGAATACTGAAAAATAGTTTAGTGCTGTCCTTGTCATTTCGGCTAGCAGAAACAGCGACAACCTATGAATAGGAGGGCTCTTAATTTTGATTAGGGTTTCAGTATTCGACCGTTAATAACGTCCGATATTTTAAATATAAGCTGATTGACAAAAATCTATCCTACCGCCTAACCCAGCCAGCTACCTTATGTCTGTATAAAAATGTTCATTCGAATCAGTCCAGCCGTCTTACAAATGGAGTGACTAACCCAATTGGGAATTTGAAAAAAAAAGAACTTTATTATTAATAATATTGATATTTAATGCGAAAAAAATTTCAATCAATTGATGAAATTTTCAATCAATTTTCAATCAATTGAATAATTTTATAATTATAAACAATTAAAAATAGTAAAATTTGAAAAAAATGACGTGACTATGAACGCGCCACGATTGGTCATCATGGTTGTGACGTCATAATGTTAAAGCTATATAGTGAAAAGTCAAGAAAACTATTATAATTTTGAATTTCGAACGCCAATACTTACGATCGCCAGTTGCGATACCCTGGAGTGAAAACTAACATTATGACGTCACACGCGCTCGGATTTGTTCGAGAGCTCGGTGTGTCTTCGGTACTGGATTCAAAAATTAATTTTTATTTTGCTATACTTTTGAATTATTGCGAAAAATAAATATAAAAATAGTTTTGTCATAAAACTTATATATGATCTTTCCATTTATCACAAAAAAAATAATTAAAATAATATAAGCCCAATTTTTGTTATATACCTGTACAGTTTACATAATTTTTTTTCGCATGCTGATGATGACAACGTAAAACGTTACGCTCCACATGTGTACAACTACACACACAAGGCGAACTGGTCCGGACTCCGGACTCTGGACAGTTTTTGTGAATCGTCAACGCTTTCAATACGCTCGTAATCGTCAACACTTTGATTAGGCCAGGGTTGTCACCACTTTGTTGTATTATTTTAGTAGCGTATTAATAATAACCAAAAAAAAACAAATCCTACAAAACGAATAATTGTCACAAATAGAATAGGTACTTCATTATCTGTAAAATTGCTAAAATCATTATAAAAATGATTATTTTCAGTAAAGCAAAAACGATTTCCCAAAACCCTTTTATGTTTAAAACCCAAAGATAACAGATAATATAATCACCTTAAAATTGGTTAAAAATTAACTAATAATATTAAAAAATTGATTTGAAAAAAGCATAAAGTTTCCGCAAAATTTTCACGTGTTTTGATATATGCATTAATCTTAATGCATGGCAATAAGGTTTATTTTATTTGGACATCTTCTGGGTTAATTACACAAGATATTTCTAAAGAAATGTTATTCTGTTCAGTGGAACTAACAACACATTTTGGAAATGCGTAGTTAATATGACTAATGACTTTTTTGCTCTACTTTAAACGACATAGTTATATTTTAAATTAGAGAAAAAAAATTGTAGCTATCTAGAAACGCGACAGTTAAAACTAACACACGGCCGAGAAGTATGGTGAATACTCCATCGACTAGAGCTTAGCTCATCATATTTAATAATTAAGTACATCAAAATCGTCCGAAAGGCCTAAACTGATTTGACAATTTTTCCCTGATTTGACCCTACATTTGACCATTTTTGTATGGTCGGCAGCCCTGTTGGGCTTTTGCTAAAGGCCATACCTGCCGGTCGGCGCCGGCATACCGATTGCAGCTCGCGGGGAGCCAACTGAGGTCACTCGGTGCTTGCTCGCAACACTACGCGTCGATATCGATGAAAATAATTTTTCTGATTCGGATTAATGAACGCATTAAAGAATATGGCAAAAACATAGACCTATTATAGACGAGGCATGTCGAGGCAAAATGTGTCCACACTTAAACTGCCCTACTTATGGAGTTGTTTGTGGCAGTTGAGGTTTGCCATTTGTCATTTTGACATTTGCTTGCCGCATTTATTCGACAAAATCGTCTGAAATCAAGATGGCGTAATTTTTTCTTGTATGAAAATTTTTATGTCAAATGTACGTCATATCCTTAGCTATGAAATCAGTGGCCAAGAAGAGTGTTGTATTGGAAATAAAATGTAGATTTTTGAGTTCTGAAATATTTTTCAATTAGCCGAAGCCGAGCTCAGCCTTTTAAAGTAGATTTCTTACGACAAAGAATAAAAAAAAAACAGTCAAAACACACGTAAAAATAAAAATATGTTACTTATTACTTCGCTTCGTTTCCTATTCGAATTAATCAAATTAATTTATCATCGTGACTTACAATTCCAAATGCGAATTAATAACATAATTGGCAGATTAGATATGATAATATCAGCAATAAACAATAAATGATACATAACAATATAAGTTTTCTATACTAATATTATAAAGAGAAAAGATTTGAGTGTTTGTTTGCATTGAGTAGGCTCTGAAACTACTGGACGATTTTGATCAAATTTGACACAGATATAAAGTAGAGCACGGGGAAGTAAGTATGATACTTTTTATCGAGGCAAAATGTACAGTTCCCGAGAGATTTCCTTTTGCGTGCACGAAGTCGCGGGCAACATCTAGTCAGCAATTAATAAGGACTCGGTGAGTCGTGGCAACATTGCAATTAAAATATCAGAATTCATCGACAGTCGATAAGCATTGCGCGCACCACTCGACACGGCGGCGCAGGAGGCGGGGTCCTCTCCCCTCACCCCGCGGCGGTATATAAGCACGCGCGGGGCGGCGCGGCGCATTTTAGTCTCGAGATCACCGTGCTGCGTGGTTGTGTGCACACAAACCCACGCGAACTATTGTGAAAGTGCGATTTCTAAGTGAGAGTACAGATTGATAAAGTGTAAAACGTTATATAGCCAGTCCAAGAAGTTCAATGGAAGCCAGGTTCGTGTCCTGCCGAAGCGTCCAGCAGATCAAGCCGCCCGAAAAGAGTTTGGCGCCGCCGCCGCCGACAGTGAAAGGGCTGCTGTCTCGCTTCGGAAGCCAGGCTCAAGCGTTATTCGCGCCGAAGAAGCAGAGATTCGGCTCGAGTGTTGCCATCCACAAGTTACGGGAGACGAAGTGGTTCAAACACGATGAACAGAACATACTATGTGCGGTGTTGGAATCAGGATTCGTTTTGGAGGTGCGAGCGGAGAATCCTTTGCCGCCAGACTCGATCTTATCGGCA
Source organism: Phengaris alcon alcon (assembly GCA_037179445.1). NCBI lineage: Eukaryota > Metazoa > Arthropoda > Insecta > Lepidoptera > Lycaenidae > Phengaris > Phengaris alcon. The sequence goes on from JAYRCH010000662.1 coordinate 650,730, forward strand.
GACTACCACATGTATGCCATTGCCATGTGGAAGAAGGGTAAAGGTAGGTTGATAAGATGTTACGACTGTTCTGAAATCCATCTTTCCAAAATTCTGTCTTCGCCGATTCCTTATAAAATTTATAGGGATCTGTTTTCGTAACCTTTATACTGATAATTTCATTGACGGTTAGTCCGTTTTGTATCAAGTTTTGCCTCATTGCCTCAGTCATTGGCTATGTCCTAAATGCAACAAAAAATATGATTCAAGTGTCGTGCATGTTTGGCACTGCACCGCGTTCCTTTCCAATGACTTCACAAGTAAATATTCATTGAGCGGCTACTCGTACTATTACATGAAGTAAAATACTACATCCGCCAGATAAACTGGTGTGAATGTTTCTAGAATACATAATACGACCTTATTCTGTGTATGTAGAAACATAAACTTGCATTAACAAAAAAGAATTTGTCGCAATTTTAAAATTGAAGTATTTACATTTTAAAATATTTTTTCTCTTAACGAACTTAAAAATTTAGTGTTACAATTAATTTAGTTAGAAACTGCAAAATATTACATTCCGCAATATTAATTTACATTTTACGACCGACATTTTAAACTCAATTCACAGCATGGGAAAAACGTATAGAATTTTAAATTAAAAAATAAATAAATTCAAAATTTTAAACACAATAACATGAGAACATTTAACGTAGTAATTATTGTATTTTGTAACAACAAATGAACTCACACATACAATAAATGATTACAGAAAAAACAAAGAACCCGGAACAGATAGAGGTGTATACCGTGCAACAGAAGGGTGTTCGCAAACGCATCATCAAGACAACCTTGGGTGCATTCTGGAAGAAGGATTCGGTGATACGAATCAACAATGTGGACGACAAGCAGGAGACTCCGAACAGCGAGAAAGATATCAGAGCAAAGGTAAACACATGAATACAAGTTTCCAATTCTATTAGACAACCCCATTTAACTAAAACGTTCGTAATTTACATAAATAAATAGATAAAAGATTATTAGAGACATTATCTTTTCTACTCAACCCATTACATAAAAGCCCTCTTCGTAATCACCGGTAAAATAGATTAAATAATTTACATAACTCTAATAAATAACGCTTCTGACTACGATCTAACTCTCTACGCTTAGGATTGTCAACCTTTGATGGTCTCTCTACCACTCTCAGCCTACCTTAGGATGCGTCAGAATTAGAAACCCTCTTTTCAGATAGCTCCAAAGGGGCTTTCTAGAACAGCCACTAAAGAGCTGCTCCTGATTGCAGCTTGACATGGCCACGAAATCCAGGTTCGAGAGGAACTGGCATAACACACTGCATTTTGTCCACTGGTGCCGTTACGGAGAAACACCACAAGAAGCTCGCATGAGACAGGTAAATTGATAGAATTTTCGAGAATTGCGAATTATGCAATATCTAATGCTATTGTAGTATCATTCATCGAAATAATGGATATTGTTAACAGTCGCAGCCATATTGTGGTTTTAACCCCTATAATTTTGCTTTAAAAATGACTTTACAGTCGGGACTTTGACGCCACGTTTTGTCTCTTTGCGCTTTGAGCATTAATCTTTTTCTCTTTCTTGTGGCTAGCACTGAATACAGTATGCAATATTCTAGAAATTTCTAGCATGCATCGACAAACTATCCGAATCGCTTCACGCTTATGTGACTATCCATTAGCTTCTCGGACATTGAAATTGGGTACGTCATTGGGGTGTCAACGTGTGAAAACGAAACCGCACAAAGCAGCCATTTTGTTACAGATCAGCTTAACGACTTCGAAAACACCAATGATTATCATCTTTTGATAATCGTGGGGCGAAGAAGCTGGCACCTCTGACTATGGTATGGATCTTTATTTGTACCGGAGTTCAATGTACCCTGTCCGATTCTTATAACATTAATGTAAACAAAACTTTGACCCTTTTTGCTGTGCCGCAACTAAAAGAACTAGCTGGAAATGTAAATAATACATTGCACCGGTAATACTGTACTATCAGCCGAATATTCAAACGTTACTTAATAATTAAGAGTATTTCAGGCCACATGCTGTCCTTGTCTTTATGCCAAGCAGAGACAGTTTGCGACTTAGGGGGGCCCTATATTTAAGTAGCGTTAGGGAATTCGACCATACGTCTAATACCACCACTAAGTACGAACTTGTAGTCACGAGCACTAGAATAAGTGTTTAATTTCGCAAGAAATACAATTTATTCCTCATTTATATTATGTAATCGAAGTGTGACAAAATATTAATAGCTTCCTCTACATTTTGATGAATATTTGGCGCTATATGCATTAATGCTAAATTTTATTTCTACCATATGCTTTGTTTACATTTTTAGTATAAGTTGTAATGGACGATTAATGTTACTTAAAGTGTCCTAACTTTTGTGTGACATTGACTTTCTTTATCTGCTTCAAACCAGTTTTTTTTGTCTGACATTTTGTGTGCGCTATGTTTTTATTTGCAATCGGATATCATATTTTGTTTTAACGTTAAACTTAGTAAAAATAAAACTAGTAGTTTGCGATTTTTTATTGACATAGTTGTACATCACTAAAATGATAAAGGCAAATTTGTGAAGGCAAAATCTGTATTTAAGTTTGTAATACGTTTAAAATGCTATTTCACAACTAGTATCAAGTAAAGAATCCAACGTATTTATCGTTAAGTACTCTAAGTCTACTTGTTTGTGATTCACATGATAACGCTCTGTTACGTCAATTAGCGTGTCACCGTTAATGACGTTTACTTTGTCGTTTACCTACTGTTTATGACGAAATATTCACGGCTAGACTTGCTAATTTAGATTTTACACAGATACCAAGTATTACAATGATAAAGAATGTTTCAAAATTAGAATAAAATTAGAAATACATTTTTTTATTTTGTTACTAGTTTACTGGCCGTTTATCTAGTAACTACTAAGAGGTTGCCATTAAATAAACATAATTATGCAGGTCCATTTTCAATGATTAAAATGTGATAAATAAAAATCTTTCACTGTATAAATGAAACTTTTTGTATAACTCTTGATTAAAGTATTGGCTGGTAAGGTTACAACTTACAATGCCTTTTAAAATTGACATAAATTAAAATTTTACTTTCTACTATATACTTGTGATATATGTTACAAATTACAATATTGTCATTAACAATGTTATGCATAGTTAGGCTCTGCCCGGGTATTTATGTTAATTGTGTACAAGTTCAAATAAGATAGATAATACTTTATTGCTCACATTATAAAGTACGTACAATCAAATTACTTAAAATTATAACCTAAATGTGGGCAAGGGCGGCCTTATCGCTATAAGCGATCTCTTCCAGGCAACCCTAAATACTAATAATAATAATAAGTTATTCGATATATTAATAATGTTATCTAAGCTTCAAATAACTGTAAATATTCAATAGTTTTGAAATAGGAAGTAGGCCGGTTTTTATAAAATGAGACGTAATAAGATAATTATAAATAATAAAGATACTCAAATATAATTATTTCATTATTATTAAGGCATCTTTAATATACTTAATACTTATTGGTTTGTAGCAGAGTAATGGAGTATATTGTAAACAATTTTATAAACACTGATACTATGTAATCTAGGAATGTCATGGATTTGTTTTTACATCGTTTATAATGCCTAGTATTTTTATTTACATACATTATATATAAATAAAATAAAGTCTCATACAAATAAAATAAAATATTACGTATACCTTTTGTAATTACCGACCTTAATATATTTTTTTTTTAATCTAATATTTAATAAGGGTTTTTGTCTATAAGACAACCCCATCGTATCCACCGTAAAGACCTTAATATTATTTTAACAAAAAAAAGCCAAGTATTTGAACAGAACCGTGAGAATTCGGATTAAGTAAACAAGAAATTTAGGTTCTGTTTGCAATTGAACTTTTTTTGTGCGTTATAAACCATATTATATTGTTACAGATAAGCGAGTCACTAAAGTGGGGCAACATTGGCATGAACATGGGTGTCATGCTAGTCAACCAAAACAACGGGCGCGCGAAAGCGAAATCCGTCTGAGTATCGCGTGCCGGCGGGCCCGGCACATGCTACGCCTGTTTCTGGCAGCCCTCGCACGACGTCGACTTCGTCTGACCGGTATCCAGCGCTCATTAAAAAAAGTTAAAATATCAAAGCGCTTTTAAAAAACTGACAAATTTGAATACCGAACGTTACCCTCTAGTCTATGGTTCGAGTCGAATCTCCTACGTTTTATGTCGAGAGGGTTGAAAGCTTTAATTTTTTATTGTGAAATTTCTTTAACATTCCTAAAGCGCCCCGTGGCTTCGTCTAACATTCGACGACTGTACACTATTCGAATAAGATTTTCGATTTATAAGACTGCTGATTAAATGTAACTACGAAAAACCTTGTGAAGTCCATAGGACATTAGGACTTTTGTGTACTAAAAGATGTAATGTCAATAATACTCACAGTATTACTCTGTCTGTACTTAAGCACCTAGTTTTTCGTAGTTCCGAGTATTGCTAAGTATTCGTATATTAGGTTAACTTGTTTAAGGCCTACGCTTGAGTCGTTACATGTGAAGAATGATAATACTGTTGTATGTTATTTATGAGGCATTTTTTACAAATAAACAGTTATGAGGAAGCATATTGAGTGTTATTTATTTATACCTACCAAAATATATTTCGAAAGTGCATAAATGAGGATATCGAATCCATAGAGTATTTTTGATATAACTCCTTTAAATGGCTACGTACATATTAAAATAATAGGCTACACGACTGAAATTTTTTATTGCTTAAATGAATAATACTCTTAAATATGAGTTACTTTTCAGAAGAAACCGTATACTAAAAAACAATATTTTCATAGGTACAGCGATTTGTTTACAAAATTTCACAAGTCTCTTGAAAACGCTCCATACAAAAGTCGTTCCTAACTGGGACGTCACTATTAGGTAAAAGTGTATGAAATATTTGGTGAAGGCAAGTCACATGATCTTGAATTGCCTAGAACTATTAGTCCTGACGATATTAATCTCTATTTCTCTACCACGATACCACTAGATGGTCATACTAAAGTACAATCCATCAGGTATTTAAACTCCTTACCTCGTCCTGATATAGTGCCACTTCAGTTTTATCCTGTTGCTTCGGACGAAATCGACAAGACAATCAATTCTTGCATCTTGCATCAAAACTTCCATCCAAGTCCAACTTTAGCCTGCTATCACCCATATTATTATTTCGTCCCTTAAATTATCCGAATTCCCAACCTTGTGGCGCAAAGCTTTTGTACATCCGCTTCCGAAAAGCCCCAACCTATCTAAGAGGGCGTCAGCAGTCTGTACGTACAGATAAGTCGTCCTCCAATTGGCAATATCTTGACTCTGGCGTCTCCCAAGGCGGTATTCTCTCGCCCCTTCTCTTCTCAATTTTCATAAATCTCGTTACTAAAATACCTCGCTGTGCATATTATCTATATGCTGATGATCTACAACTCTATAGCCAGGCAGAACTAGAATACCTATCAGCGGCCATGAAAGTTGTAAATCGAGATCTTAATGCTATTAAATATTTGTGTAATAACTTTGGACTAACCGTGAAACCGTTAAGTGTCAGGCCATTTTATTGGGTAGTCCTAGATACTTACAAAGTGGACCTAGGAACCCTTCCACTCATTATATAGAACGGCTCTAATTACAAGTGTTTTTTACAAGGTCAATGGCATCTTGCGGTCCCTCTATCGTATTAAAAATTTCCTCCCTCTCTCGGTCAAGACAATGCTCCTCCAGTCACTTATTTTTCCCATAATAGACTATGGTGATGTATGCTATTTCGATCTCAACGCCAACAAACTTAATAAACTTGATCGCCTTCTCAATTCTCGTTTATGATTTATTTTCAATCTGCGAAAATTCGATCATGTATCCGCCTATCTAACCTATATGTTGTAAGCTGCACTGATTACTAATACGACAGCGCCGCTCTGTACGGGCCTTGTGTATGCTGTACTCTCTGTTACACCATCCAAATACTCCCAAATATCTAACTTCTTTATTCCAGTATCTTTGCAGCAGTACGACATCATCATCCGAACCTCTAACAACGCTCTTCTTCTTTGCCCTTACCATAGATCTGGTATCGTTCACTCTACTTCTCTGGAATGCTCTTCCTCTAGAAATCAGGATGTACAAAACCAGTATCACGTTTAAGCGCAAAGTCCGCGAGTTTTATGCAACACAATTTTCAGAATCTTAGTATATTATATTATTATTTATATATTATGTAGTATGGTATTTATATTTATAATATTATATGGCATATTATTTATATTTGTTAGTTATATTCATATATTTTGTGTATTTATATTATACTACTTTATTATTTGTTTTAGCTGTCTTATTTTATTTTATTTTTTTAATATATGGCGTCGGCTTATCTTAAAACCATTTGCAAGTGTCAAGTGAAAAAGGCGGGAAATAGAACTTTCGTTTCAATTTTCAACACTGTATTCCTATATCGTCAAGTCTAAAGTCTAGTTAAAGTCCAAATAAATAGTCAGTACAGTCAATGAGTCATGTCTGTCGATTCAGTAAAGTGGTAGACGCTTTACTGAAAGTTCCTAGGGAGTTTTGGCGGGAAACACAAAATAGCACGTTTTAGAAGTTGTACCACTTGCCCACACTTGTGCACGTTAACGAATATTAAATGGTTAATATTCTACCAATATTACACATTAAAAACCGAGATAACACAAATTTATGAAATATTACAAATTCCACAACGTCACCCATTGAACTCCCCGGCAAAACTCTTTTATTTTAATTAGAGCTAGATTATTGACTTTTTTTTTTTAATTTAATTTATATTACTCTCTTACTTTTAATTTTATAACTCTATTAGCACCTGCACAACTTTGCTTTTGTACGCCTAAAGGTTGTCTGGTAGAGAATGCCATATTATGGCATTAAGTCCGCCTATGTGCCTGTTTTTGTGCATTAAGTGTAAATAAATATAAGGCCACAGGAACATACTTGTAAATATATCCGTAATTTGTGCGTTTAAGTTCTTACTTACCATACTGAATGTTTTTGTATATGATGTGGGTAAACTAATAACGTAATGTACTGGATTTTTTAAATAATTAATTTAATTAATTAATTTAATAAATAATTAATTTAAATAATGTAATGGTTTTTTTTTACTAATTTAGCAAAAAAATTTAAACTGTTTTGTATTTTGTAGATGTATCTAACTACTAAACTGCACATATAATATTATATATTTTTACGTTTACCAAGTATTTCTGAGTATATATATTAAACTAAATATTTTACATGTTCTTGTTTCCCCAATCGAGGATATTAAATCCATAGAGTATACCTAATCCTAGTAGGTACCTCCTTATCATTAAATGGCTACCTAGTAACCTAATTACATATAATGGGGTTCAAGTTCAGTCCCTAAAAATATTGAAATCTGTGTTGCTTAAAATTAACCTCAATAAATATAAAATCTTTATATTTATATATATCTAATAACAGTACCAAATGTCGATATTAAAATTGTGTTTTAATATTGTCAGTAGCTAGGCATAGGCCGAAGTTGATTGAGAGTTAATTGGTTATTTAACTCAACTAACTTCACTCCATCTCTTATTGCTAACTTCATATCATACCAAATTAAGACTCTAGCGCCATTATGGCCAGTTTTGGAACTGTCATTTAACTACTTTTATCGGACACTTTTTAGCTCTTCTGCCTTAGGGAGATAGTCCTCCTTTCCTCTACCCTCCATAGTTGAGAGCGACATTTCAAGGTCGCAGCACGTCACGCGTCTATTACGATTTTGGATATAATATAGCCAACAACTTTATAAAGTCCAGCTCAATACACAGATGGCGCTAGGTGTACAAATTTGGATTTTTGCACGATGAGAGTATGATTGGTTTTTAAATTAGGAATGAAGTTTCACTTTTGCAAAGTCATGTTTTTTTTGTCCAGCCAGCATTATTTGAACAATACATAATAATTGTTATTCTGTACTCTAAATTGCATAAGTACAACTATTAATATACTCATTATGAGAGGAATAAATAAATTATTTGAATAAAAACTTACCTCTCTCAGCAGCCCAAACAGCATATCCGTAGACAGCGACCTCTCGTGAGCCTCGTCCATGATGATCGCGCAGTAGTTGTCCAGGTCCGGCTCCCGCAGACCCTCCCGCAGCAGGATACCGTCTGTCATGTACTTGATCACTGTGTTCGGGGAAGTGCAGTCCTCGAAACGGATCGCGTAGCCCACGTCTTCGCCTAGAATAATAACATAAAGGTAAGGTCGAAGACAACCTTCAATAAACAACCTAATCTACTAAAATACTAAAATACAGGATATGTATAAGATTTGAATTGAATTTTTCAAGTGGTAACGGTAGGCCAAATCCGAAACTATAAGTAAAAGCGTAAAATTCTGAAAGGAGTTGCATCATTAGATTCTTGATCAATCAATATTCCTATCCAGGATTCGAACTGACTGTATTTACACCATTCGATAGTGTTGCTAATAAAGAACAAATTCGGCGTGTTTGGTGACGGACGTGGCGGCGACGCGGCGCGGCTGCGTGCAGCCCACCGTGCCGAGCCGCGTGTAGCCCTCCTCGTGTGTTTATGGTCTAGTCTGTGATCGCCAACACCTTATGTGTGTCTATAGTATAGTCTGTGCTTACCTAGCTTCACGCCCATCTCGTCGGCGACGCGTTTGGCGACGGACGTGGCGGCGACGCGGCGCGGCTGCGTGCAGCCCACCGTGCCGAGCCGCGTGTAGCCCTCCTCGTGTGTTTATGGTCTAGTCTGTGATCGCCAACACCTTATGTGTGTCTATAGTATAGTCTGTGCTTACCTAGCTTCACGCCCATCTCGTCGGCGACGCGTTTGGCGACGGACATGGCGGCGACGCGGCGCGGCTGCGTGCAGCCCACCGTGCCGAGCCGCGTGTAGCCCTCCTCGTGTGTTTATGGTCTAGTCTGTGATCGCCAACACCTTATGTGTGTCTATAGTATAGTCTGTGCTTACCTAGCTTCACGCCCATCTCGTCGGCGACGCGTTTGGCGACGGACATGGCGGCGACGCGGCGCGGCTGCGTGCAGCCCACCGTGCCGAGCCGCGTGTAGCCCTCCTCGTGTGTTTATGGTCTAGTCTGTGATCGCCAACACCTTATGTGTGTCTATAGTATAGTCTGTGCTTACCTAGCTTCACGCCCATCTCGTCGGCGACGCGTTTGGCGACGGACATGGCGGCGACGCGGCGCGGCTGCGTGCAGCCCACCGTGCCGAGCCGCGTGTAGCCATCCTCGTGTAGGTATTGGGTGAGCTGTGTGGTTTTACCGCTGCCCGTCTCGCCTGGGGAATAGAAAACTGACTTCAGTTGTGGTATAACATACAGCTGCTAGCTCGCAAGGCCTAGCATGGGACTGCCTGCAAACATCCAAATTCCTGCATAAAAGAGAGACCAGTTACAGAAAAGCGGGAATGTTATAGATAAAGATAATATCTTTATGTCTCCTTTCTCCGAGGCATTTTTATTAAGTAATTTCAAGAAGAAAAGTGCAAATCATTGTATAAACACTAGAAATAAGCATAAGCTAGATGTACCAGTGATAAGAGTTAGCAAAGTAAGAAAATCTTACAATATGATCCCAGAAAACGATGAAAACCTTTAAATTAACAAATTTAAAAAAGTAGTTAAAGAACGATTGTGTGCTAAAGCTTATTATAAAGTAAATTATTTTGTTATCGATTGCACACCTTGGGAATAAGATGCCCCCCTGCAAAGCTGTCTCTATGTACTTGAGAACTTTTGAGTTTTGTTATATTTAACATAGAATTAAGTTTACAATGTAAAATATATTTCTTTTAAAAAAACTTTTTCCATTTTTTTTTTGCTAAAAGATGGCCCCGTGCGAGTTTCTTACGCCGGTTCTTCTCGACGGGTCAGGGTTGAACCGGTGGTAGCTTTTTAAGTTGACTTTTAGAAAAAAGCTTGTTAAGCTTCATTTGAAAATAAAAAATTTCGTTTTCATATCCATAATGGAAAATGTTACAAGGTATGTAAAATCACTTGAAACTTTGTTTTAGTTAAGCTATTATGTATACATATACACTAGTTTTTGTTTTATTGGAAATGTTAAGTAGTTATGATTTTACACGCGTTCAAATTTTCGAATCCCGCTAACAGTAACGTGACGTCACTCTACACCGCGGCCATACAGCCCGGAGTTCGCGCCGTACTACGCCCCGCTTAGTCGCAAGTTACCGTCTGGGCCACTCTAAAGTTAAATATCTTCGAAACTTATTCACGTATAGAAATAATTCATTTAAGAGTATTTTTATTTTCCACGTAGAATACACAATGCTTACATTTAAATTTTGTAAATATTCTCCATTAGAATATAGTTCATTAACTCACCAACAATAATAATAACGTTGTTCTCTCTTATGACTTGCATTAGTTCTTCTCTCACAGCAAACACAGGTAAGAATCTTCGCTGTTCACTAATAGACATTTTGTTCACGAAGTCAGATTTAGATCTTGGCTCTTTTTCACCTTCTGTAATATACAATAAGTATTATAATCATCATCATCAGCCACTTGAGTGTAGGCATGTTGACTAAAAATACTTTTCGTCTATTCAATGTTAGACAACATGATAATAAACAATCTAAAGCCCATTTTTTAAATCTTAAAACTAACGAAAATACAATTTAATTTTATAATAACAAAGAGAGCGATATATCGGCCTGTGACGTCACGATGTGCTACCGCCATACATTTGTCATTAAACAATGTATGGTACCGCCAGATTGTGACGTCACAAATCGTTTTGCGAGAGAGATAGCAACATTTTTTAACTGCTTCAAGCTTTTTCTTATAGATTTATGCATCTCTTTTCAACAATTTTAAAATTTAATTTGTAAAAATGTGATATTCGACACTAGGCAACATCCCTATTATAATTCGTATTTACAGACTAGGCACTCAAATGTCAAAACTCAAACGTTAGAGTGTACATAATATGTACGTAATTTGTACGCATAAACGCAAAGAAGTAAGTGTTTGGACTCAATAAATTAATTGAAATTTTGTTGCAATAGTGTTACAACACGATCTATTCTATTGATTAAATCTACAACAATTCGTGTCCACAAAATAATTAATAATATTTAGCTCACAGTTCTTTCTAATATAAGCAGCCGCAATTATTTTTTTAAGAGGTATAAGTATCTATTAGTATGCGCTCTCACAAACATTCAATATTATAATTATTAGCTTAATCTTGAGCCACTCTAAAGTGATTAAGTAAAATGGAAACTTGCACGTATATTTGATGACCTCTGTTACTCAGTGGTTAGCGTATTGGCGCTCAAGCCGGAGGTCGCGGGTTCGAATCCCGCCAGGGAACAAAAAGTTTTCCGCGTTCCTGGGTCATGAATGTGTATTTAATATGTGTATAATATAATGAAAATCTTCAATATAGGTAAAGTATGAAAATTATTAAACATATACCCGTTGTCTGGTACCCGTAACGCAAATTCTTCGAGAACTTACCACGGGACCAGATTGACGCGGTGAGATACCGTCCATAGATATTATTATAATACGTATATACGACATCAGTTGAAATACTAATAAAATGATATATTTTTTTTCATGAAATATAGGGGACAAACGAGCAGACGGATCGCCTGATGGAAAGCGATTACCATCGCCCATGGACACCCGCAACACCGGAGGAGTCGCAGGTGCATTCCCGGCCTTCACTAGGGCACACACCTTTGTCCAAATGTTCAGCATATTTATACGCTTGTTTGGTCGGCCCGTCCTCTATTTCTTCTGTCTCCTTCTGTACTCCCATTATGTTACCTGGAATCATTTGAATATTAATTAGAAGCTAGTTTAAAAACGATATAAGCTTTTAAAAAATTAAATAAGTTTATGGATCGGTATCAGTATGTCTATGTACACAAAGCTCTCGAAAAATAAGATAAATAAGCTACGTTAGCATTAAATTCGATAACAATGACAATATTATATATTTTTACGACAGGATAATGTTAGTATTTGTTGTAATATGATAAAATCTAATTACTATACATTACTAGCACTACTATACATACAGTGGATACACGGGAACACTGTACTTTTTAGGGATAAGAAAGGGTAGACTATGCGTTAATCAAGAGCCTAAACTACTATTCTACGAAATTTCATCGAAATCCGTTCAGTAGTTTTTTCGTGAAAGAGTAACAAACATCCATTAAAACATAGATGTACGGCAGGCTGATTATGTATCTTTAGCAGATGGTTAGCAGACAGCAACCGGTCGCGCAGTTGTCGCGCGATCGGTTTCTAATCGCTAAAAAAAATCGTATTATGTACGCCTGTTGCTCTGCTGTTGTCCGCTACCTGTCAAATGCATTTTTAGCGATAAAAAAAGCGCCACTAGCAATCGTGTAGCAACGTGTGGAACTAATAATTATAAAATGTCATGTGTTTTGTTTACAAAACGTACAAGTGGATTCTTAATTATTTATTACAAAAAATGGGCCAGAGTGGTGAGAAAAAGTGTATTAAGTGGATCTGGGAAAGCACTCGAAGCAAACTTTCAAGAACTTATACCTACGTATGCAAAGGCAACAAGTGAGTATTATAAGATTTGTTTTCATCGAGGTCGTTTCTTTTAGGTATAATCACGTACAATTTAATATAATTGCAATTTTTTTAGATTAAAATGGAACACAGAGTCTCCAACGCACAGATAGAAGAACTGTTGGACCACTTGACTGATCATTCATCATTAGCCAAAGGTGTTGGTCTCGGGGCAAGGTCGAAAGAGACCATTGACAGAGAGTGGAATGATCTTGCCCAAAAATTAAACGCTCATGGATCAGGAGCTAATAAAAGTGGTCAACGGTGGAAACGAGTAAGTGTTCTTTACAAAACAACTTTGTTTTTACTTACTAAAAATTACTTGCAAGTGAGTTCACCTCATTATAATACTAATATTATATCAATATATTATTCAACACATCATTTACTAATGAATACACATCTTAATATTATCTCTTTGATAAAAAGTTGTGATAATATTCACCTATCTATATAGAACCTATATAAAAGAGTGATACATACTGTCTTCACCCTGTTTCTTACAATTTTTTTCCTTTAAATTCAGTATTGGGCTGATATAAAACACAAAGCCAAGTCGAGAGCTGCAGCTAGGCGGCGTGATGCTTATGGTACAGGCGGTGGACCATCAAGAGAAGAAGATCTGTCTAAAACAGATCGAAAGATCTTGGCAATAATTGGGGATGCTGCCGTGTATGGAGACTCTCAACACCGAGTGCCTGTTTTTGTCAGTAATCAGTATTAAATTATTATTAATTATTGCTGAACAATATATACATATATATATTATCATATTGCGTTGTTTTCAGGAAACCCAAAATGAACCTCAGCAGACAGTGATAGAGGATATTCTACTACCTGAGGAAGTTGTGGTCGTAAATATGCCAGGTATGTATAACATAATAAACACATTAATGATAATATAATAAATGCAAATATTCTCTGCTTTGTAAACAAAATTATATATTTGTTTCAGAAACAGCTTTTGCAACAGTGATGTCACCTTCAAAGACTGGGCATACAAGCACAATATGTGAGTAACAAATACTTTGCACCTGATTAAAAACACTATACCCAAATGCTTTTTATACAATCAACATTGTAATTTGTACAGACACAATGCATACACCACCAGGGGACAAAAAATCTGATGTGTGTGAAGTGAAAACTGGTAAGGTTACTACTACATGCTACTACTTACTACTGTAAGTAATAATATGTATTTTAATTGTAATAAAACTTAAAATTTTTATTAATTTTAGCAACAGCAAGTCCCACTACCTCCAGGCCTCTGAAGCGTTCTCTGTTCCAGGACCCAAAGATTAAAAAAAACTCGAATAAGTCAAGTATGTGTAGGAACTTTTTTCAGTATTAATGGAAAGTGACTTAACCAAATTTTAAAATTGAAGTTATGTTCTGTAAATACTATTAGATTAATTAATACTTGAAAATCACTATGTTATCCTATTTTATCGATATATCTATGCAGTCTTCTCAAAGGAAAAGTGCCTAATATTGTAACTATTTAGTAATTTGTGGCAAAAATAGTTGTAATATTTAACATAAATTAATAATTGTCATGTTACAGATCAGACAAAAGTGGAACCTGCTTGGGTCGTGGAACTAGAGTCTAGGCGTGTTGCAGCAGAGGAAAAATTGGCCAATGCTGCAATGATAATAGCGGAGGCCTGCCGAATAAATGCAGAGACTGCTCGTTCTAATGCAGAATGTGCCAAGATGCATTATGAACTCATGGGCAAGTTGATAGAAACTATTAAAAAGTGAAATGTGACACTATTTTATAGTTTCTTATTAGTATATAAGACTTTTGTACTTGTAATAATTACAAGTACAAATGTCTTATGCTAATTGAGCTTCAAACAATAAAAAATTAGTAGAAACTATAAAATGTGTCTCATTCCACGTTTTTCAGTTTCTATCAACTTGGCCATGAGTTCAGAATGCATCATAGCACATTCTGCATTTAAACTAATTCATTTATTAAGATGAACAATTATTGTGCTGCTGGTGATCCTGCTTCATTACAAGACGTGTTACCAATAAATACTGTTTGCATTATAAACTTTTTTATTTAAAATAGATGATTTAAAAGATGATTTTTATTTAAAAGAGATTACAAAGGCCAGACAAAGAAGTGTTTATTGCATAAAACTGTACAAAAGTTCACATAAATAAAGAACAACATAATATTATCACAACATTTTGTACAAATACTTTAGCTTTAATAAATATAATACTCTATAATAAATCTATAATAAAATACTCTAGCTTAAAAATTTTAACTTTAAAAAAACTAAGTTTATAAAATATTTTGTTTGCTATCTTTTTTACACAAACATAATACTTAATTACTATATAATACAAAAACAACAAGTAAAAAAATACATAAAATCGGAATACAAAATTGTAAATAACTAAATAATTCTTATCTATTCCTCCATAAGCGTTGCACAATAAGTTGTCTCTGTTGCCTGCCACCTTCAAGCTGTTGACCTTCCTCATTGTATGGCTGCCGAGGTATCATAAAGTCTGCTTCCCTCTGAACATCATTGGGAGTTAATTCAGGTACAGGAAGCCTGTGCCTGTTGGTGATGTTGTGTAATACAGCACATGCATTAACAATCTTAGCCACAATATGGTGATTGTAATGTAGTACTCTATGTGACAACAGACACCGCCAGCGGGCTTTCAATACCGCAATACACCTCTCAACTGTGTTTCTTGTTCGGCAATGCGTATTTGTGTAATGTTCTTCTGCACTTCCAGGTTGTGTGTTAATAATTGGCGTTAGAAGCCATGGCCTCAATGGGTATCCAGAGTCACCTGTTAAGAAAATATATTTTATAATATATAATGTTTGTATGTAATGTTAAATAAAAAAATTGTACAATCTAATAGTATTTTGGTTTGTGGTCGCGATTTTTCAAACAGCAGGTAAAAAACGCCCAACGTCTTTTAAAATGAAAATGTATGACAAATTTAAACAAAAAATGAATTTTGTTTGGTATACAATAATACATACCAAGAAACCAAATGCTTTCACCATTTTGATACAGCTGCTGCAAATAGTTGTGTATTTCTGAATTTCTCCAGATATATGCATCATGGGTAGCACCACCGAAAGTTGCATCAATATTTAATATGTTCAGATCACTATCACAAATCTGTAGAAAAAGTAAAACTTGAAATAATTTGTTTAATTTTTGAAAAACAGTTTGAACTAAACTTATAGAAATATGTATTAGGAAAAATATTTGCATAATGAGCTACAATGTAGCAAAGCAGTATTAAATAGCTGCTACATAATCACCTACTACTAGTACTAATACTTACGATTTGAACATTCCTGGAATGGTAGTGCTTCCTATTAAAAAATCTCTCCTCATGTTCAGTTGGCCTGACCAAGGCAATATGTGTGCCGTCAATACACCCCAAAACGCCAGGAAAGCCAAATTTGTTTGAAAACCTGCCACAAAAAATCTAAGCTTTATGTAATTCTCTTAAAACACACATCAATATGATGAATATAATTATATTTCATAGCACTGACCCATTTACTATTGTTTGCCTTTCTTGTCTGGTTTGAGGAAAATGGATGTACTTTCTCAATATAGAGGGGTGATTTAAGGCCATGGTCACTTCTGCAATTGCCTTAGACACGCTGCTCTGACTAAGTCCATGCAAATAGCTCATACCTACAGGTTTTTGATATGAGCCACTTGCATAAAAAGAGAGTGCTGTTAATACCTGTAAGAGCAGTGTATATGTAGGATTATGCACACTTTGCAATTACTACTAAGCAATATAATTGGGTAAGTACTTACTTTACATTCTACGGTGACTTTTGTTTTCCTACGAGTTCGAGGCAAAAGTGGTTCGAGTTCAGTGCGCAATTCAGCGAACAATTCTTTTGTTATCCTATAATGTGCACTAAAGTTAGGATCCTCCATAGGCCTTGCCTCATTCCTCAATCTTCGTCGTAAACGTCTCACGCGCATGTTTTCGTCTAATCTATTTTGTGCTTCTAATGCCTCCTGAATGAGAAAAGCACGAGACATATCGAAAGCGTCTGTAAAACTCCAATGTCGAGATACAACAAATAACCTAAAAAACCCAGAAACGAATAACGAAAGATATTTATGTAAAATAAAGCAATGTGAGCAATACTTATAGGAAGTAATATTACACTTCTACACTTTAATTTCACCTTTTGTGAAAGATTTAATGCTGAATAAATATCAACAATACATTAGCAACAACCTAAATGGGTTGTCGCTCTTTGACAATTCAAATTGTTTGCTAGCTGCTCCCAATCTGCTGTCGCGTTGCGATCTCACTCATACGTAATACCAATTTTGTTCAATATAACGAGCTTTGATGCACTTTTAGTTCCCCAATTGTTCGCTAGAGCGCGATCCCATCGATTGTTCACTTGTCGCGTCGCTATTGCTAATACGTAATACAAAAATTATGTTTGACAGCGATATTGTACAATTTACGCCTGTCGCATTGCTGTTGCAAGATACATAATCAGCCTGCGGGTCAATACCCGTACAACGCGTGTTACCTTGATTTCGTTGCTATAACGCCACGCTGCATTTTTTGTAAATATCTTCATTTATTATAATGTAATAAATTAAGGTTAGTTCACGACGCGACATCCTACCGAGCGTGGGGCTCACATCCTTCACACCTCATAGTTTAGTCGTAATTGTCCTCAGCTGTCCTGACTCAATACAGTGAATCTTATCTTAATACTCAACCACAACCCCGAACAATAGGCTACTATTTATCCCGAAAGTGTTGTTTTCCGTGGGATACTGTATTTACGCGGGCGGAGCCGAGGGCGAAAGCTAGGTTATAATAATAGTAGGATAACATTTCTGCATTACACTGTTACAGGTCAACTTACCGATTTTGGTTCCCTCCAACTTCCAATGTTTCTTCTGCGCCTTCCTCCTCTCCTTCTGCTCTCGGAACGCTTTCACAAGCGCTGAGCCCTTCCGCGCGTTGACAGCCATGTCAGATGTTGGATCTTTCACCTGAAAACATCAATACATTTATTATGAATTGTTATGTAAGGATCAAGTGAAGATTAAAACACTTTTATCAGTAGACAGATGATAAGTGATTATATCCTCACCACGTTACCATTAAATAAAATTACACGACGGATAAGCTATTCAATGTTGCTGTCTTTGTCGTTCAAGTGACTATTACAACATATCATTTACTTCAGCACGCTATTTAGTCAGAAACCATCCCATTCGTGCCAAAGTACCATTGCAATTTAATAAATGTAGAAAATGTACCTTAATATAAAATCTTAATATGAACATACAAAAAAAGTAAAAATATATATACAGCCGAATATATAACCGCCACCTTTTTTGGAAGTAGGTAAAAAATAAAGTTAATCAAAATGAAAACAAAGTGTCTTTTTTAACGTTTTGTCATTAAAATGAAAGGGAAAGAAAAAAAGTCGGAACCTTAACCCGGCGAGAAAAATATATGAAATCAAACTTCCTTTCCTACGACTATTATTTAAATGTGAAAGCTTGTGAGGATATATGTATATTTACTCTTTCACGCAAAAACTACTGAACAGATTTTGATGAAATTCGGTATGGTAGTGGTTTAAGGCTCTGGATTAAAACGTAGGATACTTTTTATCCTGAAAAAGGATTTTCCAGTGGAATACTGTATTGTACTGCCGCGGGCAGAAGCTTGTACTTAGTAAACACACTCACTGGTATAACGGGCTCGGGCTGCTTGGTAAACACTATTCTCCCGTCGAGGAACGGCGGCACGATGTTATGCACCAGCAGATGTACGCGGTCCACGCTCTCCTGCAACGCAAAGTGTAAGATTCAAATAGCTCCATCTATTAGACAATAATATGAAACTATAACGAATGAAAATGATTGTAAAAGAAAAAAAAAAAAGATCCAAAACCAAATAACCGCTCATAGTATAATTCTCCTAGTTCAACGATGTTATTTACTTCAATAAATTTTAAAGTACATACTATAATCCGGACCATAACAAGGTTTAAAAAATAAATCTTACATTAAGAGTTGGAAAGTATAATTTTTTTACGTAGACCGCTTTACGTAGACCTTGTGGCGAGACTCCAGACGCTCGAGGCGTCTGGAGTCTCGCCACAAGGTCAACTTCAGTTCGTTTGTGGTGAGAGTACCGACGCATCTTCTGTCGACCTTCGAGGTGGAGGACTTCTGGCCGACGGACGTGGTCTACCGGAGATTTCGGGGGAGGGGGAGAGGAGAGGATGCTTAAACTGTAAGGTGATAAATAAAAGACTGTCGAGTGACTGCACATGATTGAATATTGACACGTTGACCAGCAGCTACCCCTTGCCGCGCGAAAATCCCCCCGCGCGATCCTCTCGTCCGTCCGGATGTAAAGCGCGCAACGGTGTAACGGGGTCCGAATTAGCGAGGCTCTACTGTAATGGATATTGACTCCAAAGCAGCTTCTAACTACCGGTGTAGCATTCTGTTTCACTCGAACGATACCTATCCAGTTTCTTTAATTGCCTATATATTTTTACCCGACTACGGCGAAGCCAAAAGGAAGGGTGACGATTTTTGCAGTCTATATATATACTTACACCGCGGCGCTTACACTACTGATCCGATTTTAATGAATGATGGTGTCAATAGATTCGTAAAAAGGGCCCGGGTAACATAGGCTATATAATTTATGTAGTCGAGTTATAGTTTTTTATAAAAATGTTGGTTATTACCTCATCTAAATCTCCTATGCCACTTATTGCATGGACCACACCGCTGGTAAGCATTCTGTTTCGCTCCCACAGCTCGTTGTCCTTGTCTATCTGCTGTCTCGCAGCCGACACTTTGCGGTTCCTCCTCTTCTCAATCTGTTCCTCCTTCTTGGCGATATATTCTGCACTCGTACCGGCGAACGGGTCTGATTCATCCGCTTCACCTAAAAGGGTTAATTAATTTGATTATGGGACCCGACACAAAAAAGTTGTAATAAAAGTTTACGTCTGTCTGTGGCATCTTAGCTCTGAAATGAATTGGGTATTTTCCAAGTTTTTGAAAAATATGTCAATTTGTTCAAAATAATACAATTGCAATCTGAACCATCATTTGTGAATTTCTCTCCATTCCTTAATTCCTTCCTTAATTATTTTTCAGGCGGATTTTGATTGTGATCATGATGGTTTTTAGTTAAGATTAATCATCATTATCACCTCACTATTTGTAAAACTTTGGTATATATATTTGAAGTTTAAAAGCATTGCCATGCTAACTTATGGGGGTCTTAAGCAGAGTTAAAGAGCAGGATATACAACTGGATTTTATTTTTTAACATCTATGAAAGTAATATAAATGAGATTGCCGATATGGGCAAATTCTAATAAGTATAAAATATGAATTAATGAAAAGATATAAAATAGCTATTAGTGAAAACCTATAAATTAACTTAAACTCATACTCAAATGTCTCATTACATTGGAAAAGTAACTTGACAGACATAGCAACATTCAATAGCTTATGCGTTGTGTAAATATTTTTATTAGTAAAGAGGACTATAATATATAATATAGTTATTATTTATTTAAAATAATCAATGCAAGTACCTTCTCCCATATTATACCACTCTCTGTCCAGTTTTTTCTCGGCCTCCTGCCATTCTGGATCATCAATGTCCACAGCCCGACGAGAACTAGCCCATCTGTAAATAAAAAAAATATTGTTTGTCTTTCATGCATGTTTTATTTCATTTAATCCATCTGCACAACCAAATTTATACAGTTTTTAAATAAATATGAGCAGCATTTTTAAGCTGATGATCATTCAACACAATACTGCCTAATTAATTACAAACAATGTTCTAGTGAATAGTAAGTTTATTATGGATGCCCTCTGTGGTGCAGTGGTAGAGCATGTTGGTGCTCAAGACGAAGGTCGCGAGTTGAATCCAGCCAAAGGAACAACAAAGCTTTGTGTGTTCCTGGGTCATGGATGTGTATTACCGGACTTCGAGAGCACAGAGATCGAGATGGCTCTTGAGCAGCTCAAGAACAACAAGGCAGCTGGAGATGACGGTATTACAACTGAGCTTTTAAGAGCTGGAGGCCGTCCAGTCCTAGACCAGCTACGGAAGCTATTTAATACCGTCCTCCAGAAAGGCACAACGCCGGAGGCGTGGTCTAGAAGTGTGGTCATCTTGTTCTTCAAGAAAAGGTGATAAAACGCGCCTAAAGAACTACCGACCGATATCACTTCTGAGCCATGTCTATAAGCTGTTCTCAAGAGTCATCTCGAACCGTCTTGCCCGAAGATTCGACGACTTCCAGCCCCCGGAACAGGCTGGGTTTCGAAAAGGCTACAGTACGGTGGACCACATTCACACACTGCGGCAGATCGTACAAAAGACCGAGGAGTACAATCGACCTCTTTGTCTTGCGTTTGTGGACTACGAAAAAGCCTTAGACTCCATCGAAATCTGGGCTGTTCTAGAGTCTCTCCAGCGTTGCCAAGTCGATTGGCGATATATTCAGATGTTTAGATGTCTATATAAACCTCTACGATGACCATCCAAATCCAAGATGTCCAGACAAGACCAATCCCATTACAGCGTGGAGTGAGACAGGGAGACGTTATTTCTCCGTCATCGTCGAAAATGTTAGCATCGAAGTTGTTCAGGAATACACATACCTGGGACAGATTGTCCAACTGGGTAGGAACAACTCCGACATGGAAGCTGACACAAGAATACAGTTGGGCTGGGCAGCATTCGGAAAGCTTCGCCAGATCTTTAAGTCGCCACTGCCCCAGTGCCTCAAATCGGTAGTCTTCGACCAGTGTGTCCTTCCGGTCCTTACCTACGGAGCTGAGACGTGGACACTCACAAAAGGCCTCGTCCCCAAGTTCCAGGTCGCTCAGCGAGCTATGGAGAAGGCTATGCTAGGAGTCTCTCTGAAGGATAGAATCCGGAATCAGGAGATCCGACGAAGAACAAAGGTCAGCGACGTAGCCCTCAGGATAAGCAAACTGAAGTGGCAATGGGCGGGGCATATTTGTCGAGCAGCCGATGGCCGATGGGGCAGAAAGGTTTTGGAGTGGAGACCACGAACACCCCGCCCCGTAGGACGACCTCCCGCGAGGTGGACCGACGACCTTAAGAGAGTGGCAGGAAGCGGTTGGATGCGGAAGGCAGAGGACCGGGTATGGTGGCGCGAAATGGGAAAGGCTAGTCCAGCAGTGGACGACTACGGGCTGAAGATGATGGATGTGTATTAAATATGTGTATAATTTAATAAAATATATGTAAAGTATAAAAAGTATAAAATATATTTCCAATGTATGATACCTGTAACACAAGTTCTTAGCCTGGGACCAGACTGATGTGGTGTGTACCATCCTGTTGTGGATCTAATGCGTATATTATTATTATTTATAGACACTAAAAGAGTCACGAGTGGTTAGCACCATTTATCAAATTATTTTAACTATTTTTACATTCATATGGATAGAATTTTCATTCCAAAGTAAAAACAATACATTTAAAAACATAACAAAACTTTTTATAAAATGTGTGGAGAAATCCACTACACATCCATAGATACATTTTCTTTTTGAAAAAAGTTTTGTATAGGAACCTGTTCAAGGCAACATTTTCTGTGAGCCCACAATTCTCTCTACATAATTTTATGCATAAAGTGTACAAAAATAGAATTTCAAACAGATGTAACATTTACCTATGTTGTGAAGCTCTTGGTGTATCTTCATAAAGTTTGCCTTTATAATCTCGGAGACGTCTGTCACCTCTGTAAGATCGGTCACCATCTTTACCGTCTTTTGGCAATGGAGTAGGAAAGTCCCAACTGGACTTTCTTACTGCTTTGGGATCATCATCATCATCATCCCAAGCTGTCTTGTCAGTTGGTTTCAAAGCTTTTATGCTGAAAAGAAAAATATATAATATTATGATCAATAAATAAATGAATCTATGATAAATAGTAACACATAGCCAAGCTTAATATACTATCAATAACAATTAATTCTTCACTTTTTGGAAACTTCTTTTTAATGAAAACAGATGAAATGTTACAATTACCTTTTTTTTGTATCTAGATTTTTACAGAGGCTTTTAATTTTTTTAAATGTTGATGCCAGCCTCATATATTCAGTAATTGTTCCCAACACAAGGGACAGATCCATAAAGTTGTATATTTTGCTTGCCTCTGGGGACAATGGCTCAGAAAGGAGCTGATCTGTCCGTTGTGCAGGCAACCAAGTCTCCTAAAATTCTAGACATCAAATCTATTGTTTGAGCACACTCCAGCAATACATGTAATAGGTTCTACAGTTTCTGGCACACATCACAATTAGGTGAAGGCTTAATCCCGACCAAATGACAAAACTTGTTTGCTGGAATGTGCCCAGAGCGCAACCTAAAGACTGACACCAACAATTTTCTAGGCAAGTTACATGAAATAAACCAAGGCTCCCATACAGGTTTCTTTTGGATGGTTCCGTACCAACCTTCTACACCTCTTTTAAGTTCTTTGCCAAAATGGTATTCCCATTTCTCTAATGACTTTTTCTTAATTTGAGGACGAAGCTCACTGGCAAAAGGTTTAGAGTCAAGCACGAGTCCATCCATCACTTGGCAAGCGCATCTGCAGTTTTGTTTCCAAATAAACCTATATGAGAACCCATTGTAGTTTAATAGAAACTTTGCTAGTAACATGGCGCAATAAGTCGAAAGCTTCGAAGGCAATCAGAATCCAACATGATTAGTGACCCACTGGCAAAGGTGTTGGAGGGCACTTCTGAAGTCCAATAATATACTACAATTGTTATTCAAATTAATAACGTATTATTCTTTTATAACTACAAGTTCAAGTCATTAGAATAATCTAATTTAAACTTCTGTGAAATATTTATTTAGTGCATCTAGAGCCACCTGTGTATATTTTATAACAATCAGCATAATAATCAGACACAAATTGCAAAACAATATTTTTAAGCTCAAAATCACCTAAGGGGCCGTTCAAGTATTTTGTAAGCACTATAGGGCGGCAGGGGGTATTTGCTTTGCTTATTTTTGATGATATGGGGGTGGAGAGAACTAGACGGTGATTACGTCAGCAGTAATAATCTACTTTTTTACACATATTGCAACCCACACATTGTCTATGCTTAAAAACGAAATGCATTTTCAGGGATTCCTACAAATTTAAATGAATATTATGTGCGTTACAGTCCTCTATTCCAAACTTATTCCTTATTTCTAGACTTATAACTGCTGCTCATGAATCAATCAATTGTACCAATGTTAACGTAAACATGGGGGGAGAGGTAAGAGCTTTGCTTACTTTTGCTGACGAGGGGGAGTTATTATAGGGTTAATAATTACTTAATTTTAAAAATTAAATAAAATTAAATAAATTTAAAAATAAAATAAAAATAATTATATATATATATATATATATATATATATATATATATATATATATATAGGGTAAATAATTGCAAAAAACCTGCTTGCGTAATACTTGAACGGCCCCTAAGTTTGTATTATGAAGTAATAAATAGGGAGGTTTTTACCTTGGAGTTCTGGGTTCATCTTTGAATCTAGGTTCATAATAACTTCTTCTAGAGCTTTCTCTCTCAGAATAATTTCTGTCACTTCTCTCAGAATCTCTCCTCCTGTCGTCACTTCTATGTCTGTCCTTGTCGCTCCTATGCCTGTCACTATCCCTCCTGCCATAACTGCGTCTCCTATCTCTATCTTGGTCACGCCTATCAAAACCTCGTCTGTATCTGTCATCCTCATCTTCCTTTGAGCGGGACCTTTTCTCCTCTTGTGTTGAATTGTGTACACCCTTTTCTCTTTCTTTCTCTTTTCTGAAAAATTAAATGCAGTTAAGTTATGCAGTTATTTATTCAAAATGGGTTTTTACAACGCTTTTTGACGTCAATTTACAATTTTGCTTTATAAAACTTTCTTATTATTATTATAATATTATATTAACATGGTCATTATTTTGATTTATATTTTCGATATAGGTATGTCATTTTATTATTTATTTAACATGCTTATTATATTAGCATATTATATAGCTAGTGTCATCAGTGTGCTGAAGCAGAGTGCAGATTTAAATTACACCCATACATCTTTGTCATTAATATAATCTTAAAATAAGCTTTTGATATTAGAGCTCTTTTAACTTGCTGCCTTAACTTAGTCGCAGTAAGGTTAGTTACACTTGCTGGTATTTTATTATAAAACTTTTTTAGTTTTACTAAGTCTATAAGTTGGAATCAGAAGCTAATTCTTATCTCTAGTGTTACAATCATGACTGTCACATTTCTTATTGAAAAGAGTTATGTAAAAAATATTGTAAAATAATTCTACATATGCAAACTGATGATACAATAAGAACTTTTTAGCTGAATGAACCAAGATTTGTACACTTGTTGCACAAGGATAAAGGTAATACATACTTTTGTAGTCTCTCCAACATGCGTTCCCTGGCTTGATCTGACAGACCTCCAGTGTATGTTGGTGTTTCTTCATTGTGACGCCTGTATTTTCGTCCTTTTACAGTATTTGAACCACTTTCATCCTGATTCTCTTCAGTCTCATTTTCATCGTTTTGAAAGGATATAAGTCGATTTTGTTTCCTCTTAACCGCTGCTAGTTTATCCAGACCGAGTAAGGAAGGTTTAGCAAATTGGAAATCTGCTGGTTTATCTTTCTTTTTGATGATTAAGCCGCCTGGAGCATCACCTGATGTACCCTCGAGGCGATGTAAGTTTGCATCGTCATCCCCCATGTTGAATATATAAGGTTATTTTCTTACGTACTTTAACAACATTAAAATTATTTTAGAATAACAATAATACCAGTAAAAATCGAGTTATGTTAAAAAATCAACAATGTTTACTATTGTGAACGAAGCACGACATTCAAAATCAAGTTTGGCATATATGAGTGTTTTTTTACAATGACAGATTTTTTTATGAACATGATGTTAAAGCCATTACTTTAATAATATACTGCATCGAACTAATTTTCAATAAAAAGAAAAAAGAATATAATGGAAGGAGCGCTAAAATCGAAGCTGTAAGCAGTAATCTGTCTTACAAAACATCAATGGCAAAACCCATGAGAGTGAAAGAGAAAGCAAAATTATTTCTTTTCGCTTTTTTCAAAGTTGTCCCGCCTTGATGATCTTTTTACGACGTTGGAATTAACAGTTTATGATACTTATAATAAGTGTTAGCATGTGGGTTAAGGAAATCAATTATATTTATTAATATTATGAATCCATTTCTTCTCTTACTAATATGCCGGGCTATATTTCTGAGATAAAAAAATATGATGCTATTGACACTAATGACTGCCATAAATAGCTGATTGGACAATGGCAATGCTCATGGTCCAAACTGCAGACCCCACTTAAAAGATGCAGTGCTGGATCTGCAGGCTGGACCGTGAGAATGATTATTAAAAATAGCCGAAAATGTTTTATTTTTAAATCTATATATTATATAAAAGAAAGTCTTGTTAGTTACACTGTTTATAACTTAAGAATGGCTAAACCGATTTGGCTAAAAATTGGTGGGGAGATAACTTAGGACCAGGAGACGGACATAGGATACTTTTTATCCCGTTCCCGAGGGACGTAAAAACGGATTGCAATTCCAATATCTCGCTAAAACTCGAGAACGGATGTACAGCCATTTGGCAAATTTTTGTCTTGAATGAATTGTGGACTTGTTGTTGTTCGATTCAGCATGAAAAATGCAAGTTCCTAAGTCTCATAGTTCAGAAATGCCAGGGGGGACCAACTTATAAACCAATTTGGAGGCCGATTACTCGTAAATGGTTGACTTTGTAAAAAAATTATGTATGAAACCTTGCCCCACACGATGGGGTAGGATGAAAAAAATTATTTGTTTAACAAAACTTTAAAGTTGTGTAGTGTGTACTCTTAAAATTGGGATTATTGTATTTGCTTTTCTTGTATTCCTTTCTTAATTATTGTATTTTCTTTTCGTGAGATGTAAAAATATAACTTATATTTCATTTTAAACCATCTAAACCAATTTGTGAATTTTATTTATATTAAACTGGTATTAAGGAATATATTAAGGATTATCTTAATACTGGCAATACTTTAAATTCATAAATAAAAAACAGCAAATATTATAAATCTTTGTCTTAGTTGCAAGTATTAGTATTAGTTAGCCATGAAATTTTTTAAATAAATTTATTTTTACTAGTAACACTTTCACAATTCACAATAGGGAAGCAAGATGGCGATATAATACTATATGATTTTATTTTAAAATGTTTTAAATATTTGACTTAATACAATATGTCAAATTGTTCGGACATAACATTTCATACTTACATAAGAAATGTTATGTCTGAAGCTTTTTTTATTCTTTTCAGATGCATTGTGACATCTAATAACGACACAAACCGTCACAATGTTTTTAATAGTCGGAGATGTATGCGATGACGGGTCGTTCGAACAAACTGAGCCGATATGGCTCAGTATGATTTACTTCACTTTTCATGCGCGTACCCGGTTTCTAGGCGTTTTAATCTAAGGTTCGGCCTGAACGGATTCGAGCACATACACGGAAAATTGCCGCGAGCTTCGGTCGTGTTTTTAGGGTTCCGCTCTCCTAGCTTCTGTAATAACTTTATGACAATAACTTTTGTAGTAATTCAATGAAAACCTATTGCACGTTGATAGTTACGGAACCCTCCTTCGACATGTCGTGACATGCTCTTGGTCAGTTTAGGCTATTATTTTATTTATTTATTGTATTTTGCTGCAATTGTAATCACGCTATCGACGAAACCGAATTAATGTGTCATACATTTTTCCAGTAGTATGTTATAGAAATCATTTCTCTTTGTTTTATAGTCTTTAGATTTTATAAACCATAGTGGGCTTAAAGTTTTAATTACTTCAATAAACTCTAATAAATTTCTTATGACCACGTGCCATTTTTAGGGTTCCGTACCCAAAGGGTAAAAGCTCCCGCTTTACTGAGACTATTACTGAGACTGCTGTTCGTCCGTCTGTGACCAGGCTGTATCTTAACCTTCTTATACCGTGATAACTCGACACTTAAAATTTTCACAAATGTATGATGTAGGTATTTCTATTGTTGTTATAACAACAAATACTAAAAACAGAATAAAATAAAAATTTGAGGCTCACATACAACAAACGTAATTTTTTCCGTTTTGTACGGAACTCTACTTGCCGACTCGCACTTGACCGGTTTCATTTTACACTCGAATTTTATTACCGTTCAGTTCAATTTTATTGCCGTTCAGTCCATCCGTACAGGTCAGATTTAATGTTGCCAACTTAGTTGTTTTACAAAGTTTTACTACTAAATTATATATTTTATTCCCTCCTTAGTAGGAATTTAGTTGTGAGTAGTGGTTTTGTAGAAAATAGCTAGACAGTAATCATAATATGCAAAATGGCTTGCTTCTATGTGCTATTATGACCTTACTCGTATAATAATAGCACATAGTAGCACGCATCCGTAAGTCACTTAAAACTACCGATTAAATTTCTATATAAATGTAATATTTCCTACTATATTTTTTTTTATTTAACGGTTAAATATTAAACCTGAAAATGTATGTATGTTTGTAAACACAAAATCCCTAAAAAGCTTTTAGGGATTCCTAAGTTTAGTAGCTTTTTTTAGTAATTTTTTGTAGAAAACGACGCGAGTTTAGTAGTTTCGCAAAAACAGAGTTGGCAACACTGGAACGAATCGCTTCAGTCTATACGGCCGACTGATGCGATCTCGAAATTGCACACAGACGATACGATTTTGCATCCGTTCAGGCCGAACTGAAGGAAAACAGGACCGTGTATGTGCCCACTAAGATTTATAATGATCGGGCCACTTAATATACATGATTTTTTTAAAAAGAAACTCTATATTAGGTAAGGTTTAATATGAGACCACAAAAAATACATTTTATGTGGATAATCAGCCAAAAAGGCTTTTGAACTCGCGTCTCTTACAATGATTATTTTTGAAATCTCGCATTCGCTATAATCTATATTCTTTTGCAATTTTCTTAAGCAGAGGATATTGTGTCTAATTTATAATAATAAAATAACTTGTTTTTAATATAATTAGTCTATTTATAATGTGTCTAGCGTCTTAAATTGTTTTTTAAATGCTTTTTTCGACAACAAAGGTGTGATTTTACAAACTTGTGAAATATTCTTATTAGAATAATTCCTCTTGTTCATTTTTTTAGATTATATTAAATACTTTTTAAAGCAAATTTTACGTAGATTCCGAATATACTAATATAAGCTAGCGTGTGACGTCACTTACTAGTACGACTTATATAATATGGGGCGTTTTCACGAGACTCACAATTAAATTGCTTCAAACAATCCGCAATATCTTTGAAAATATTGATTTTTAGTATACTATTCCATTTTATCTTTCAGAGCGTCTTATTTTTCAGAGCACTATTAATTATTTATGTAATAAAAAAAATACAGGCAAATACCATATTGGTAACAAAAAAAAGTTCAAAATTAGAATGACTTTTTTACTGCAAAATTATATTGCAGGCAACGAAGTTTATTCTAGACGGTTTTTAATTACTACTGAAGTAAGGCCAACGAGACGAGATAAATAACGTAAATAAACGGACCGCTCCTGAATTGCATTATGAAAGTGAGTTAATATTATATCTGTCCTTATCACTCGTATGCAATAATGACGTCAGTTGGTCGACGACAGCTGTCGTAGCGTGTTTCGTGGTACAGGAAAGCGGCCAGTGCCGCAGTTGTCAACATTTGGTCCGCCAAACAATTGTGAACAAGTTCATTCCTGTTTGGATTGCGTTCGAAGTGATACATATTTTTTCGTCTCCGTATTTACTTGGTTTTTTGTTGTTATTATTCCTTTTCGGTTAGTTTTATTTTTGATTTTTGCTGTTATTGTGAGTGCTTAGTTGTTGATTTTAATTATGGAATCATAGCCTGACAGCTCTAGACAATCTTGGAAAGAAATCAATTCACCACGCAAAAAGCGTCAAAAGGTAAGTTAATTTATTAATTCATTTGCACTTGAACCATTACCATAATTTAGATTTTTATGGTTCCAAAAAAGATTCTTTTTATATAATAATAAGAATATAGTCTAAAATTTACCATTCCTCACATTGTTTTTATTTACAGCGGACGTATTTTACATCTAATGAAAAAGGAATGGTCGTTAATGTGCACAAATACGTGAAGCAAACTTGGCCTACTGATGAATATCCGTACAAAACAAGTATAATGGAGAAAACAGCGAGCATTTTGGGCATCGGTGTCGCTTCCGTATATAGAATTATAAAAGAATATGCAACAACTGGGAATGTACAAAGCCCATCAACAACCAAAAAATGGGTCACATTCTCGGAAAAAGTGGACGAGTTTGATAAACAGGCCATACAAAAGAAAGTTCATAGCTTTTATCTGAAAAGCGAATTACCTACATTAAAAAAAGTACTCCAAGCTGTCAATGATGATGAAGAATTACCTAACTTTAAGAGATCGACATTTCAGAAAATACTTTAAAACATTTAAAATTTAAGTATATAAAACGACAAAGAAACAACGCTTTAATAGACAGAGACGATATTATACTATGGCGAATGAATTACTTAAGAAAGATTAAAAAATACCGAACGGAGAATCGCTATATATTCTATATGGATGAAACATAGATGAATGCAGGTTTGTCAAATAATTGTGCCTTTATTATGTTAATAAATACTAGCTTTTGCCCTTACTTTACTTACTGCCTCCGTTGCCGAGTGGGCTGAGCGTGGGCTCTTAATCTGGAGGTCGCGGGTTCGGTTCCCGCAGGGGACACACATACTAAAAAGTCACTTTATTTGTTGTTCTCTCGTTGGGTTTCTGGGATCGATAAGCCTTGCAGCCTTGACTTACTAAAATAATTAGAATTTTCGGCAGTGCATATCACTGGTAATGTAAAACTTATTTCGTTTTCAGGGCACACTGTTTCAAAAACTTACGTGGATACTACAATAACTTCAAAACGGCAAGCTTTTATGGAGGGACTGAGTACGGGTGCAAAGAACCCTACTTCAAAGGGCAGACGACTGATTGTGGTGCATATGGGAAATGAAAATGGTTTCACAGAGGGGGCTGATGATGTATTTGAGTCAAAAAACACAGGTGATTACCACGAGTCAATGGACGCGAACCGCTTTGAGCAGTGGTTTGAGAATATTTTACCAAAACTTGGTGAAAATGCTGTAGTGGTACTGGACAATGCTCCTTACCACTCAAGACGCCAAGAAAAAGCACCCACCAGAGCATGGAGAAAAGCAAGTATTCAAGAATGGCTGCGTAATAAAGAACTAAGCTATGATGAAAAAGACGTAAAGGCAGAACTTTTAAAGAAAGTGAATGACGTAAAGGCGAACTACCAAAGATACGCTGTGGATGAGCTCGCCAAAAAAATTAAGGTGGAAGTCCTAAGACTGCCACCTTATCATTGCGAGCTCAATCCCATTGAACTCGTATGGGCTGACATAAAGGGACACGTAGCTCGCAATAATACTACATTTAAATTTGAAGATGTGAAAAAACTGCTACAAGAGGGGATCCAACGTGTATCTGCTGATAAATG
The DNA here is from genome assembly GCA_037179445.1 of Phengaris alcon alcon. Lineage (NCBI taxonomy): Eukaryota > Metazoa > Arthropoda > Insecta > Lepidoptera > Lycaenidae > Phengaris > Phengaris alcon. Next base: position 682,190 of record JAYRCH010000662.1, read on the forward strand.
GCGAAATTGTGTGGATCATGTAATAAAAGTCGAGGACAATTTTTATAGCAATATTGACAACATGATTGATAATACAATAGATAGTTTTATCATAAACACAGCTGATTCGGACTCTTCCGACGAATCATCTTTGTCTAGTACCGACGACAGAATTCGAACTTTATAATAATTTATTCAAATAAAAATGTTTTGAATCCCTAAAAATTTGTTTACATTCTTTATCTCGTCTGGTTGGCCTTACTTTAGGCTATTCTACATTTTTTTCAAACGTGTTTTAAAATGTTCGTATCGATTCGTTAGTCAACTAGTAATAAAAATTTCCTGGAAATAATATATCTTTACGCAAATAAAATATTATAAAATCTAAACAATAAATGTTTACGCCAAAACGACAGCCACCATTATCGTGACGTCTTAAGAACAGAAACAAATAAATGTGTAGTGCATGAACTTTTAGATTTAACTTTCGCAAACATTTTTAAACCTATTAGGGGAAACTGGACGCTTGATCCCCACTTTTATTATTAACCCTACTTTCCTTAGTATAGGTACGTCCTCTTTGAAAAAAATTGGCACCAGAATAGAATTTATAGGGCTTTAAGAATCTGTGACAACCAGCAGAATTTCATTAAGTACCAAAACGGATTAATATGATAATAACAACCCGGTGGCCAGTGTTTATGTGGATTGCTGATCATTATAATATTGTGTGATGTGATTTTATTGGTGACTAGCTGTCCCGACATGCGTTATTCTGCCTTAACTATGAACCGCAATTTTTCCAATATTTCTCACCGTAAATCTTCCCGAAACTTCCACAATTATTTCAAGACCAAAATTAGCCAAATCTGTCCATTTGTTCCTAAGTCTTAGCGACACATTGGAATTGCAATCAATTTAAATATAAAAGATGTTTTTGATTAGATTTTTTTATATATGTCAAGAGCTTAAAGCTAGATTTTAATCTTTATAAAAGCACTTCAGAACCTCGTTAATGTTAAATCGTAAAGTTCGTTATAAACGGTAAATGTAACATAATATTGGCATTCCTGCTATTCTCAAGAACCATTTACGAACAAAAGGTACATCCATCATGGGAGTAGGGTTTTAAGTTCCTTTCGTTAATGAATACTTCTCATTCGATAACGTTACGTTCACGGCGCTGTCAAATGTTCCTGCTAGGCCCACAGATACATGATACATCTAATGTTAAGCTATCCTTACTAATAATAATATGAACGCGAAATTTTGTATCTATGGATGTGTGGATGTTCGTTACTCTTTCACTCAATAACAACTAAGCTGATTTTGACGAAATTTGGTATGGCAGTAGTTTACACTCAGGATTAACACATAGGCGCCTTTTTATCGGAGCAAAATGTACGGTACCTGCAGAATTTCTTTTTGCGTGTACGAAGTCGCAAGCAACATCTAGTATGCGCGTTTATGTTGATACATACCATAGTAAATCTTTTTATATTTGATGTAAGTAAACTAATTGAGTAGGTTTTATATACGAATGTTTTATAAAAATATTTTAATTGTTTTGTAAAATGCATATAGTTACAAAACTATACATAAAATCCTAATTCTTTTTACTTTTATCACGTTGTAATATCTAATTATTTCTTAATTTATTTAATAAAACAAAATTTTTACATGTAAGAAAACACCAAATTGCCTGATACCTCAGGTCACAGTTGTTTAGTGTTTACTTGATGTTCACGTGATATTTTTTTTTACGAGAGTGAAATTAGGAGTCCTTCTAGCAATATCAAGAATGAGGTACCTATCTAAGTCAATTGCAAATCACTTACGCTACACAGATGACAGATGTTATCACATAACTTTATCTTTATGACTATCATCATTGTCTCGCTGAGCAGGCGACAGTCTTTTACACAAGTGGAGCACAAGCGCTACGCAGCGTTGCTTTTGTAGCGGTATACGATATTAGGTGTATCTGGGTGTATCTAAAACTGAATCTCAATCTTTTTATAAAGCGTTACAGAAAATGTTTATTTTTGTTGTTTAAAATAGTTTAAAGCTCCATTTAGCTCCATTGTACGTGGGAGGGCCACGCTTCGGCACGAATGGGCCGGCTCAACCGGTCAAACCGGTGAGGTTACCGGAGCCCCAAGGGTGGTTTGGGATTTTAAGCCTCTGTATAACGCCAGTGACCTTGAGCGTCAAGTCCCATACTAATTTTGTAGGCGACAAGGGCGTTTCGCGTCGACTGGAGAGTATTGAAATCGGAAATATTTGAGACGAAATTTCAAAAACTAAAACGGCGTTCTCTTATTTTCGGAGTCTTGTCTTATTTAAAATACTGAAACAATTTTCACACTCGTGTGACTTATAGAAGAAGAGAAATAAAGTTTAAACATAGACGTATATTTTATAGACGAGGCATGTTGAGGCAAAAAGTGTCTTCAGTTAAATGACCCCTTTTGAGCCTAAAAAACTTTTGAGATTTAAATACAGAACATAAGTTAAGAATATGAACCTTGGAAAGTAAAAATACAAGAAACTCAAGAAACTCTAAATAACTACCTATGCATACAGAAATTATACTTAATAAAGTATAATTCTGTATGCATCCTCAATTGGTACTGAATGTTCATTGAATGAAGCTACAATACCGTCGTAATGGCTCTAGAGCCTGACTTCCGCAATCATGGAGAATAGAGGTAAGGAGGACCGTCTCTAGGATAAAAAAGTATCCGCCAAAAAGCATCAAATAAGGGTGGCGCCACTGTAGCACGGGTATACAGCGGCAAAATTTAATCTTAGCATCTTCTTCGGTTACATCTACAAAAATATTTTCGCCTACGCGAGTAATTAGAATTTTAATGTTTTTCTGAATTAACTACTAAAAAATACATAATACATAAAAAAAAAACTCAACTAACTTCAACACACCATCTCTTATTGCTTACTTCATATCACACACCTTTCTCACTCTAGCGCCCGCGCCATTATGTCTAGTTTTGGAACTATTATTTAATTACTTTTGTCGGACACTTTTTAGTTTTTCTGCCTTAGAGAGATGGTCCTCCTTACCTTTATTCTCCATATCCGCAATAATAATACATACATATTTGATTCTTTTTCTTTTTAAAGTAGACTTGCACTAACTTCAACTGACAAGTGACATTTTTTTTAAATGACGTTTACTAACGGTAATGATGGGATTAGGGAGGTCATTTTAAAAAAAAGAAATACAAGAATCTGACGTCACATTTGACGACTCTGCGTGTTTAATCACGTGGTCAAACGTGAAAAATTACTTATTTTATTTTCGATATTTTATAAAAATCATACATGTATAATAGGTACTAAAGTTTTGGCTAAATTGGTTTTAAATGTTTAATGATAAAATATCAATACTTTGATGTATATTTTCAGATATTTGCCTCTTGTATGAAAATTATGACAGCCCCCATACAATGGACATTCGATAACGTTACAAATACGTAATTAAAATAATTGCTCATGCTAACCCCTCTGATAACATCACGATCTAGGTATTATAGTGTACTAGACGTTGCTTGCGACTTCGTACGCGCAAAAAGAAATTCTGCAGGTACCGTACATTTTGCTCCGATAAAAAGGCGCCTATGTGTTAATCCTGAGTGTAAACTACTGCCATACAAATTTCGTCAAAATCAGCTTAGTTGTTATTGAGAGAAAGAGTAACGAACATCCACACATCCATAGATACAAAATATCGCGTTCATATTATTATTAGTAAGGATAGCTTACCATTAGATGTATCATGTATCTGTGGGCCTAGCAGGAACATTTGACAGCGCCGTGAACGTAACGTTATCGAATGATAATTGTATGAAATTAATTCAAAATCATGACAGCGTTACGTTTACGCCGCTGTCAAATTTTTCTGCTAGTGCTAGGCCCCCTGAACGCACACAAATTTGCGTCACAAATGTGTTCATCTCATAAATCATTAAAAGCCACTAGCTTTAATAAAAATGATCCCATTGACAGACCCTGTAGCATAATCGCGCGAAGCGTCGAGAAGGATCGAAAACGGACAGTTAGTCCAAAGGAGTGTCGCGCTTTGACACTCTCGATTCTCTCGCTTATCTCGGCGAAATGCTAGGGCGTGATGATGATGACCACAAAATAACACGTGTTAAACATCTTTTAGTAAAAATAGAACAGTAGAACAGTTTGTGATCAACCGTCGCCGCTTGGGGACGTGCGTGACGCGGGAAAAATATTTTGGCGCGAAACGTTTGGATTAAACAATTCACGGCAGAAGCGGTACACAGTGCGAGTGTTTTTTTTTCGTTCAGTGTAGTGTCTTTGATGTTCATGATGAAGTGATGCGTGACAAAGTCAATTTAGGAATTTAGGGGCAACGCGAAGCAGGTGACAGTAAAAATAGATATAATTTGGTGTTAGTGTATCGTTGATAACTAGCATGGCTGAGCCTAAATATGTGCCAGGTTTGTAATTATGTTTATTTATACTTGATTTATAAAAACAGTAACCATGTATTGTAGCCTGTTGGTAGGTATGTAATTATTTACAGGGTTACAAGGCCAGCAGGTTAGACGATCTAGAAAATAATGTGGACGAATGCAATAACAATTATTTTCAGTAATAATGATACTTATTTGATATTTTTTAGGCGTTGCTTGCAACTTCGTACGCGCAAAAGAAACTCCGCAAGAACCGTACGATTTGCTGCGATAAAAAGTAGTAGTAATGCGGAGTCTTAACTGCTACCATACCAAATTTCGTTATAATGCATTCAGTATAGTTATTGCGTGAAAGTGTAAGTAGTAACAAACATCCATATCATCAATCAATCAATACATACAAAATACATCCATGTATATAAATTGTTGCCTTTGTAAATATATTAATTAGTAAGCACTGAATGTAACCATCACCTTTGAAGGTTTGCTAAAATTTAATGGGCCCTTAGATTTTAAGTCCATATGAAACAATTGTTTTATAAAATCACTTAAATTGACAAACATTATTACAAGATAGATACGGTCGGTCGCCGATAGGCCGGACTTGTAAAACTAAAATCGCCAATCGCGACAAATGCTTACATAAGCCAAAAATACGGGATTTCAGTTTTTTACCCGGGACAAAAAAAGAACAAAATTAATTAATTAGTGACAAACTTAATACTTTTCGCAGGATCGAGAGAGTTTTTGAATTTTTGAATAGTTTTAAGTTGCCTGAGCTCATATTTGTTTATATGGGATACTTTTTAGTTATTAATCCTAGATCGCCCGATTTACGGGACAGCGCTTGTCCGGCGGGACGTTTTAAATAATACTTAAAACAAGGGTCGACAAGTGGTACATCGGCTTGTCGGCGACCGTACATAACATTAGATTCGACATGTGAATTTTACGCGAATATAATATTGTTATTAATATTTTTCTGTCACTCAAATCGGAGCTTTATAACTTTTTAACTAAACTTACCCAAATCTTTGCGGGGGTTATAGAGGAAAGATTATATTTTTTTATTTAATTATTAAGACTATCATTTGCCCGCCGCTTCGCCCGCGTAAAATTGGGTTTTACACGAACTAAACAATTGTGTTTTTTATATTTCCAACGGATTTGGCAGCGTTTTCGATGAAACATGAAAAAAATGAAAAGCTCCCAGACGGCATGATGTTTTCACCTTCAACAATATAATATGTATATAATTCGTCATATTTTAACAAATTTCCACAAAACCTTAACAAATAAATACTTAACAATACACCATTCTGTCGATAGACGAGTTTTCATCTATTCAGTTTTGTAGTTTTTGAGATTATCGCGGACAGACAGTCAGACAGCTAGACGCGGCGGTGGACTTTGATCTATACTAATGTAATAAAGAGGAAAGGTTTGTTTGATTGCATTGAATTCGCGCCAAACTACTGGACCGGTTTTGGGTGAAATTTGGCACAAATATAGAAAATACCACGGGGGAAGGACTTACGCTAACTTTTATTGCGGCAAAGTGTACGGTTCCCCGAGATTTCCTTTTGCGCGCACGAAGTCGCGGGGAACGTCTAGTTTAAAATGTTAATAATAATGTAAGGATTTACGCAATCAGTTTATAGCGAATGTCATGTTTAGGTTAACGAATCCGGCGCAATTATTTATGTTAATATGTGAATTGTTTTAACGGCTCCGGCCTGCGACCTGGGGTGAGTGACCTGCGCAATTGATTAAGTTCAAATAGTTAATCACCTGTGAAAGGTACTTTATACATTTTCTAAAGGCCATTGTGAGTTGAGTTACCTTAACTCGCTTTTTTGTTTGGTTTAAAAATTATTACGACAATAGTATATTATAGTAAAACACAATTAACACAAGTAAAGATTTATTTAATGAAGCACATTTATATGATTTATACGCTTAAAAGGAACAATTATTCGATAGTTAACGTTACCAGTGATGCGACCGCGCGTTACCGCCTACACTGCGACCGTCTCGAACGAAATAAAAGAGGCTGGACAAATTTTTTTTTTTTTTTTTTTTTTTTTTTTTTTCGAACGGGTCTATGCTAAGGGTCGGGTTAAGACCGCTGTAGCTAAGTCGGACTATAACTAGCCTGGTGGCTAGTTTGTTTGGTGGTAGACGATGGGAGGGTTTGACCCTCCCTAACATCACCCGGGTGATGTTCAAACCGGATATTGGGGACAGCTACGGGTTAGAAGCTATTATTTTGACAGGGGAGACGCGGGTCTCTCCTGCTGAGGGGTCCGACCCCTTCCTCACTCGCTGATGAGTGAGGTTGCTCGCGCGCGGTAGCAGAGACTAGCGGCGTGCGAGTTATCGCGATAGAGGAGCTCTCGATTTGGTCGATATCGGTACTGAGAGGGCCGTCCCTCTCCCCTTCCGCGTACGGTCGGGATGACTCGCGCGCGTAAGTCCTAATGTCGATGAGGTTCGCGGTATTGGTAGAGCTCTCTATATCAATATCGCGGTCGCGGACACTATTTAGGAGTGTACCTAGACTACTGGGATGCGAACTCGAACTCGGGTTCGGGTCCGGTCCCGTGTTAGGGTCGGTCTGTACGTCTGTACGTGTTGTCGTGTCGGATGTGGGACCTCGGGGTAGGCGCCGGCGTCGACCCCGGTGCGATGCTAGCGTCGCGGGTGCGTGTGATTTGTGTTTACGTAACTGTACACAGTACGTTACGTATTTTGTGATCGGGTCAACGGGATCGGCTAAGATATGCTTAGGCCGTTTGTGCGGGTGTCGGAAAGTCAGTGCGTCGTGGTTGTAGTCCAGTGCCTTTTTTATATGGGGATTTGGGTGGTTTTTGCCTTTATCAAAGAATCTCTCTACGAGTTCCTTGATATAGGCTTTAATAGTGACTAGTTCGCAGTCCCTATGCAAGTCGATGTTACGCATGTACCAGGGGGCGCCTGTTGCCATGCGTAGAAACCGGTTCTGGACTCTTTGCAAGCGGTCCATTTGAGACTCGCTTATCTGTGCGAAAGAGACGCACGCATAAGTGAGTATCGTTCTGATGCAAATCTTATACAATGTAAGCTTATGTCTTAAGGACATTTTGCTTCGCGAATTAAGTAGCGGATATAATTTGTAGAGTACAAATTTCGCTTTACGTAGTGTGTTACTGATGTGACTCGAAAACGTCATCGACTTGCCTAGTACTACGCCTAAATATTTGACCTGAGAGACCTCAGGGATAATGTTGCCGTGCAGGCTAATAGGGCTCATTACTTTACGGGGGCACTTACGCCCCGCTGATTTATTACCATTGAAATGAATGGCGTGACTTTTATCGGGATTGACTTCTATTCTCCACTTGGAGAACCAATTACCGAGAGCGGTAACTGACTCCTGGAGGACTTTAGACGCGGTACGGGCTCGTGTGTTTGAATAATAAAGGGCTGTGTCGTCCGCGAACATAGCTAATTGCACCTTAGCGTGTTTGGGGATGTCACTAGTGTACAGGTTATATAGGGAGGGCGAGAGGACCGAGCCCTGCGGTACTCCCGCCTCCATATATCTTGGCGACGACAGTGCGCCTTCTACGCGGAAATGAAATTTACGATTTTTTAAAAAGTTACTAATTAGTAAGACGAGATAATCGGGTATTTCCATTTGATAGAGTTTGTATAACAGTCCGTTATGCCAAATTTTATCAAAAGCTTTTGCAATGTCAAAGAATACGGCGCATGTCGTCTTCCTGTCGTTTTTGCTAGATAATATGTACTCCGTTAAGCGGTGTACTTGAGCGGGACAGCTGTGCATTTCGCGGAAGGCGAACTGCTCGTCTGGAAGGAGTTTTTTGTCGGTTATGACGTCATTAAGGCGCCTTTTAATAACTCTTTCGTAGACTTTACCTAGGGAGCTAATGAGACTTATTGGACGGTAGCTACCAGGCACCTTCCGGGGTTTCCCCGGTTTGTGGATACCTATGACAATAGCTACTTTCCAAATGTCTGGAAATGAACATCCTACTAAGAGGGCGTTAAAGATGTTCACTAGGAGTTGAATTAGCTCGGACGGTAACATTTTAAGTGTTTTGTTTGAAATACCGTCGAGGCCTGGGGCCTTTTTGGCATTCATACACTTAATAATGTCACTGACCTCCTCCGAGTCCACCATCCTCACCCTGTCTACGTCAGGTGGCCTCGAGAGTCGGCTGTTGACCTCGCTATTAACTAAGCTAAGGTGCACGGGATCAATCGGGAGAGTACTCGGCCGGCACTGTTGTTCGAAATTATCAGCTAGGCACTCGGCCTTGTCAATGTCTTCGAATGCAGGAGGACGGTTAGGTCTATCTAACGGAGGCATGTCGCTCTCCGTGTTGTTTTTGAGGGCCTTCGCGAGTGGCCAGTACGCCACGTGAGACGGTTCTAAATCACTGAGAAGTCGATCCCAACTCTCGGCTTTGTGCTGTTTGATTTTAAACTTAACTTCCCTCTCGTAGTGACGGAGGGCTTTCCTCCACTCTTCCGACGGGTAGCGATCATATGTGCGCTTAGCCGCATTTCGGAGTCTGATGGACTCCCTTATGTCCTCAGGGAGGGGCCAACGGCCCTTGGGGGTCGTTGGCACCTCCCTAGATGAGTTCTCTATGGTCGCTACCAGGTGATCGGTCAAGTGGGAGGCGGCCTCTATGGCTGTCTCTTTATTATCTATAATATCGGGGATTTTGTCTAAGTGGCTAGAATGAAGGACTTTAATGTTCTCCGCTAGTGATTTATAATCTATTATCTTCCTAGTACTAGAATTATTGGGGTTAAGACTACCAAGTGTAATCATAACCGGTCTGTGGTCTGAGTTAAGCTCGTGGAGAGTCTCAATATTGATATTGAGAGAAACATTTTTAACTAAGGCTATGTCTATCGTACTAGGATCACGTATGACACCGTTGATGTTTTCATTGGTGTCATAGCGAGTGGGGTCGGTGGGGGCTAATAGTGCAAAATTTAAAGTGTCGGTTAAATTACAAAGGATGGTGCCGTTTCTATTGTTATGAACATTGCCCCACTCGGTGTGTTTGCAATTAAAGTCGCCGGCAATGATGACAGCGTTACCTAAATTGAATAGCGCCTGTAGGTCGCTTGAATGGAGTTCTTTGTTGCACGCTAAGTACGCGCTTACTATAACAATGGGTCCGTGACCGGACATACTAATATGGCAAACAGATGTTTCTAAAGTTAACAATGACGGTGGCTCTAGTGGAATACAATGTAGTGATTTTTTATAGTAGATAAGAGTACCTCTGAGTCGGGATCGAGTTCTATCGTTTCTGACTATTTTGTAGTTAGCTATTTTAGGGCTCCTCATGCTAGGTTTTAAGAAAGTCTCCTGCACTAGAAGAATATCGACATTTTGGCTGCTTACAAAATCGCGAATTTCGCTAATGTTATTCCTAATGCCGTTCGTATTGAACGACACTACGCGTAACGAGTGCGGCTTTGTCCTTCCCGAGGGCTCCATTAATTACCGTTTGTGGAGAGGGCCTTGATCTGACGGATCAAGACCTGATGGTCTGACAAAGCTTGGATGCGGTCTGTGGCCGAACCTTTTAGCTTTGTCGCTAAAATAGAAAGCTCCATCGGGTCAATAGGCCCGATGTTGCTTAAAAACTGCTGGACGAAAGAGAGGTCTGCAGTGAAGCTGGGAGTCGGAGGGGGCGTGGCCTTAGGCGCTACGGGCGCGGAGGGCATGGCCTTACTGGGGAGAGCGGGGAAAACCGCTAGCTCCGAACTACGTTTCTGCGCGGGCTTGAACCATGCAGATTGGGAGGGTAGGGGGGCAGCGACGAATCTCTGTTTGGGGGGGGGGCACTTTTAGTCTGCGGTGCACTACGCTTTTTTACTTTGGGTGCTTTTTTGCACCCTCTATAATTGGCGGGGTGTCCTTTAGACTTACAGAGAACACAGCTGGGGGGTTCGGACTCCTCAGCTGGGCTCTTACGGAGACAGTCAGAGGTGCCGTGGTCACCGAGGCACTTAACGCAACGCGGCCTAGCTTGGCAATTCCGTGCCGAGTGCCCGTAAAGTTGGCATCGGTGGCACTGGCCAGGGATGCCCCTTTTACGGGGGGGCTCGACGCGGATGCCCGTAATATGACAGACGGCTCGGATATTGAAGATATCCTTGCCCTCTGGTGTAAGAGGGAGGGTTACTAGTACCATATTGTACTCGTGTTTTTTGATAGGGTGGTACATGCGATGTACCTCTAAGGCGGGAAAACCTTGGGACTGGATGTCCATGAGTACCTCTTTTGTGGAGAGGCACTTATCGACTCCTGTAATGACGACGCGCAGAAGGCGCTCGTCTTCAAGGGCATACGTATGGTAGCCTATGTTCTTTGCGCGTAAGAACGCGGTGAGGAGGCGGTGATCCTCCGACGATTTAACCTGCACTTTGATCCCTATGGGGGTCGTGTGCGCAGAAGAGTATCGAAGCTTTTGCTCGTTTATTGCCGCAGAAATTATATTCCATTTGGCCTTCTCCTGTATGATTACAGGAGGAGGCATTTTTGGCGTAAGGACGGCCTGAGGGGCCTGGGAGGCCTGAGGGGCCAGGGAGGCCTGAGATGCCGGAAGGGCCTGGGAGGCCAGCGGAGCCTGGGTGGCCAGAGGGGCCTGGGAGGCCAGAGGGGCCGTTGAGGTAACGGGGGTCGCGGAGCCATGAGCCTGCACGGTTTTCCTATTTTTGCGGACCGATTTGGTCGGGGAAGATAAGACTGGAGAGGAGGTGCCTTCTGGGCGCTTCCTCTTCTTCGTCTTCTTGTATCTGACGGTAGTGAACTCGCCTTGTTCACTACGGTCGGTTTCTTGCTCTGAGCAAGACATCTCTGAAGGAGATGATAAGGCCTCTGTTTCGGCCGGGATTAGCGGGGCGTCGCAATCGGGCGACGCCGGTGAGTCTGCTTCGTGGGCGCTCGCGAAGCGTTCCCATTTCTTAGCGGCATCGGGGAATTCGTTCTGAAGGAACGTCAGGAACTTCCTGATTAAGGCGTCGGCCATAATTAGGAAGTTTTATCCTGGTTGTGAAAAGAAATTCTGCTCTCTAATTAATATTGGGGGATACAGCCCCTCCCGGCGACCGGGAGGGGAGGTGTGTAGTGAGGAAAACTCCTCGTGTAGTGTGCCTAACCGTGTCACGGTACTTACAATTGTTCCTTGGGCGGCTGGAACTCACTCACACACTAACGTTGCGCTAAACACTAGGGCGCTAGTGTTCGCGAACGAGACGCGGCGGAGCGCGAGCAGAAGGCTCGCGCTAAGAACGAGACGGACGATGCGACCGGTCGCACGCTCGTCCTAACGCGGCGATAACTTCGCGGCGGGTGTGCGAGCAGAAGGCTCGCACTAAAAAGCGAGACGGACGATGCGAGCGGTCGCACGAATCGTCCGGTAGGCTGCGATCGCGGCGCGGCGCGAGACACGGTACGGCACGGGTCGGGCGGCAAAGGCGGTTGGGTGGCGCCTTCCTCTTCACTCTTGAGTCTTGCCTCTTGAAGCTTGACTCTTGAGTCTTCTGTCTTCTTTCTTCCAGTGGTGCACTATTGTGAGCAATGACACACGGATAGAGCGAGAGCGCAAATAGAGAGCGCGGGACGACGGCAACGATCGTAGCGAGCGGAGCTGTTCATCGGACGGTGTCCGAGAGCAGAATTGGGCTGGACAAAGAGTTGATCGCCTTTTTATAGTACTGCCGACAGCCCTACTCCAGTCCAAGGGTTGCGGGGGGTAAATGTCAAACACGGGTTGTCAACGTGATGGCAGCTCCTGTCATCTTGATGGCAGCTTCTGTCAGCTTACAATATAATACTAATAAGTAGATGAAACAACAGCATATTTGCATATTGTAATAATATAACATTACCTACACCTTTTTGCAAAAAAATATTTTTGTATGCCTTTTGATTAAATGCTAATTTTTAGGGTTCCGTAGTTCACGTCTCGGGATCCTTATTGTTTCGTCATGTGCGTCCGTCCGTCTTCGGCTTACCGTCAACATGTATATATGTTACGTTGTGTGCTGTCTATCAATATAAGCATTACGTGTCGTGGCTCGTCATGATTATTCATAGACAGCACACACTTTACATGTACACAAGTTGTAACGCCAACTCTTATCTTTTGGCCTATACAGTATCTTCAAGATAATATCCCAGAGTAGTTAATTTAAAACTACCACTTATATTGGCTATTACAACTCGTTGTGCAGTTGTATTAAATACAGTGCAATTATAATTATTATGAATTTTAATTACAACGGCTTCACTGACATCGGCGTATTAATTGTTTTATTATCGTCTGCGTGACAATGTCTTGTGATGGCATAATTATGACGTCATAACGACAATTAGCTTAGACCATTTGTACAGGAATAGATGAGACCTTGAAGAAGGACATAGAGCCTTATAAATATACTATAACTATAATTTGACCGCGGCTTCGCCCGCGTGATATTGTGGTTTAAACGATATCTTTGTAATAATTAAAAAATTTCACATCCTTGGGGGTAGAATTTTGAAAAATGCTTCCTCAGTGGATGCCTACGTTATAATATGAGAAATACGTGTGCAAAATTTCAAACTTCTAGCCTTAAGGGATTGGCCTGTGCGTTGATACATCAGTAAATCAGCTTTGCCTTTTATATAAGGTTTGGTAAAATCAATTGCGGATATTTTGGGCATATGATCTACTGCTTATGTTAAGACGTATAGCCAGAAAAATAATTTAAAAATTTTGAAAAAAATGATTGATCCGTGTCGTAAAGACTGAAATGTAATTTTATTTTAACAGTCTATGAGAGAATAGATTTTTGCAACCTATGTATGTGCATGTACGTACATTATGTTATGTTTGAACCATCGTAGCGCCTAAACTACTGATTCGATTTTAATGAATAAGGTGTCAATAAACATATATTTTGTTATAATTCCCCGAGTAACGTAGGCTACATAATTTGCCGTGTTTAATTTATAAAAAAAAAAAAAAAAAAATAGTCGGGTTATAGTTTTTAACTTTTGACTTTACTATAACTTTTTCTTTCGCGTTGTTTATTAATTTTATGTATTTCTGAGCATTATTTAAAAATAATGCACACCGTCCTCTACATAAACTTCAACTGTGCCACATGTCATACTCCTCGCACAATTCTCGTGAAACTCCCTTGATTCGATCGCCTGACCATATTTTGCACCCTCAACCCCCTTTGACCTGCAGTGTTATAATTTACTAGCTGTTGCCCGCGGCTCCGCCCGTGCAAATATACTATCGAGTATCCCACGGTAATACTGTACTTTTCCGGGACAAAAAATAGCCTATGTTTTAATCCAGAACCTAAACTACTACCACACCAAATTTCATCAAAATCCGTTCAGTAGTTTTTGCGTGAAAGAGTAACAAACATCCATCCATCCACCCATACATCCTCACAAACTTTCACATTTATAATATTATAGAAGGATAACTCTCTCAGACTTTATTTTACGCTGATTTTCTGCGGTACCTATCTAGGCAACCCATCGCGCTAATTAAGCCTTGCAAAAAATCGTAAATAAATGTAAGAAGTCCTTCCTATACAATAATAACAAAAACGTGGAAATAAATTTTATTATCTAAACTTAGCACAAGGTTACTGTGTAAGCATGTTTATATTTTTACCATTAATTGCTATGCATTATAGCTTTTTTGCGTGCCCTCAGTGAAATTAGCATATTGAAATTTCATTTCAATGTATTTACGTATCGTAAATTTTCAGGGTTCCGTAGTACAACAAGGAACCCTTATAGTTTCGGCTCCATCCATCCGTCTGTCTGTCTGTCATTTCGCCCTTCTCGCTGTTGTAATAATTAATTTAAATTGATGAAATTTGATACAGTTACTAGATGATGGCCGTATTAGATATGGTTATATATAGAGGTATAAATATCGGTAAAATATTCGTATTTACTTATGAAGCAAACATACTTAATGCTGCTCGGTAGTAAAATACACAAGTCGGATATTAATTTAAATAAAACATATGAATTTCTTTCGTTAGTTCCGTTAAATATTTGACAATACCAATATTAATGCCGTTTGAATATAATAACTACTATGTTAAATATTAAACCTTAGTTGGTTATGAGTCGTTCTACAGGTAACCATATCTAATACCCGCGACTTCGTGCACGCAAAAAAGGTAATCGCGCAGGAACCGTGCATTTTTCCCGCGTCAAAAGTAGTGTTTATCCTACCCCGTAGAGTAATCTTTATGTTTGCCAAATTTCATCAAAATCCGTGCTTTAGAGCCAATTCACTACAAACAAAGAAACAAACGTTTCTGAACATTAACACTAGCATGGATGTATAAGTAAGTTTTGTTTTCGGCATCATAAAATAATAATAATTTTAAGGGGTGGCTCTACATACATGTGAGGTGGGGATGTTTTTTTTTCATTGCACCCCATCGTGTGTGGAATTTGTCCTTTTATATAAAGGTATTTTACATACGAGATTTCGTTCATGACTTTTTTATAAAGTGCGTTCTTCAGTTGTCTATGAATATCCCAAACTGTAGTGTATTAGTCGTTTGGCCGTTATACCTACTTGTCGTTTACAGGCAGAAATTATAAACTCAATCTATTTACGAACTAAACAGAAGGCTGATGCTAAAATACGTTATAAACAAAATGCTCGAAACATACATGTTCACTATTTACCACACTACGGCGAAGCCAAAAAAGAGGGGTAACGATTAAGAGCGAAGATGAATGTAATACATAAACACGTCATAAACTTTAGATAACGTCCTGATAAATTATACATATGTCCTATACTCCACATAAACTCTAGATAAACTATACGTTTACTCTCAAATATATCTTCTTTGGTTAGGAATTCCGATTTCAAATTTATACCGCTATTTACTCATGCATTTGTGTTTAGAAAACCGTCATTCATTTGTTTTTTTCCTCTTTTGGTTTTTACTTTGCGTCACTCTGTTTACAAAATGGAGAACTTGAAATATCGTATTATTTTCGAGTACGAGTTCCACCGTGGCACCAGTGCTGCAGAAACGGCTCGAAGGATTAATGATGTGTATGGCGGCGGTGTCACAAAAGTGCTTTGCTATGAGTTTTTGGTTCTAACGTTTTCGTTCTGGAAATTTCGACCTGAAGAACAAACCCCGTGAACGGCCGGAGACCAAAGTTGATAATGAAGAATGTAAGGCTATTGTGGAAGCGGATCCATCGTAAACCACGTCGGATTTAGCTGCAGGCTGCGGTGTTAGTGATAAAACTGTTTTAATCCATTTGAAGCACATTGGGAAGGTGAAAAAGCTTGAAAGGTGGGTACCTCATGAATTGAGTGCAGCAAACCGACAAGCGCGCGTCAACTGCTGCGTTACATTACTCAACCGGTACAATAATGAAGGGATTTAAATCGAATCATTACCTATGCTGAAAAGTGGATCTTGTACGATAATCGGAAACGCTCATCGCAATGGCTGAACCCTGGCGAACCAGCCAAACCCTGCCCCAAGCAAAAATTGACTCAATTAAAGTTACTTGTGAGCGTTTGGTGGACTAGTGATGCCAGCAGATGTCTATTGCCAGCAACTGCAAATCATGATGAAACAGCTAGCTGCTAAACAACCGAGGTTGGTCATTAGCTCTAAACCACTGCTGCTTCAGGACAACGCTAGACCACACACTGCACAACAGACGGCTACCAAATTAGAGGAGCTTCAATTGCAATGTCTAAGACATCCACCGTACTCCCCGGACCTTGCTCCAACAGATTACCATTTTTTTAGAAATTTGGATAACTTTTTGCAAGGGAAAAAATTCTGATGGGGCAGTCCAAAGCGCCCTCAAAGATTTTATTGATTCCTGTCCGAATGGTTTTTTTAGTAAAGGAATCAATGAACTACCTATGAGATGGCAAAAGTGCATAGATAGCAATGGTATATACTTTGATTAAATAAATATATTATGTTTAAAAAAACGACTTTATTTTCCTCCTTTACAAAACGGCAATTTCATATGTAATGATCTAATATATTAGGTGGCGTTCGCAACTTTGTTTGTGTGGAACTATTTGTTGCATAATATAGCAGTATTATGAAGTAGAACTATCAATGTCATATTGACAGATGTCACAAGCACAGCCTATCTAGTTAGTTTATTTTACTTAGCCAAAAGGCTATATTATATAGTGTAGACGTACAGATACATCTACACTATATATAGCCTTTTGGTTAAACATCTCTAATATGTAATACTTCTCTGTGTTAAGCATCTCTCATATGTAATACGTATCTGTGTTAAACATCTCTCATATGTAATACGTATCCTGTGTTAAGAATCTCTCATATGTAATACGTTTGTATTAGGCATCTCTCATATTATGTTATACGTATCTGTGTTAAGCATCTCTCATATGTAATACGTATCTGTGTTAAGCATCTCTCATAATATGTAATACGTATCTTGTTAAGCATCTCTCTCATATGTACCAATAAAGGAGAATATAACTATTGTTGCTGTATTATTATTAACACCACTCAAGCGTAAGAAGGATCTGTAAGAACCAAGACGTCGTAGCCCACAATACTATTAATGGAAACGGAACCCTAAGATTCAAATATATTAAGTTACTCCTTATGACGTCAGCTATCTGCCTGTGAAATTCCAGTAAAAAAAAATCGGGGCGTTTCAGAGATTAGCTGGAACAAACTGACAGATAGACAAAATAAAAAAATAATAATTTGGTGTAGGTACCGTATATCCTACTAATATTATAAATGTGAAAGTTTGTGGGGATGGATAGATGGATGTTTTTTACTCTTTCACGCAAAAACTACTGTACGGATTTCGATTAAATTTGATATAGTAGTAGTTTAGGTTCTGGATTAAAACATAGGCTACTTTATATCCCGAAAGAGTACAGTCTTCCTTTGGGATACGGTATTTACGCGGGCGGAGTCGCGGGCAACAGCTAGTACTATCAAATGCATAAAGTGCAAAGCTGTTTATTTGAAATTACAAACAGACACATCGATTTGTATAGAAGAATATTGTGGTTAAAATGATATTCAAAATTGTATATTATATTTTAACATGTATAATATTTCTGACGCAGTTTTAAATTAAACGTAAACTGTAGATAAACTCTACATATTATGCTATACTGTGTGGGACTCCCGAGGCTAGGTTTGCCGACTAAACCACCTGCGGGTTGCCTTCAGCCTTTATTAAGGGACCCCATAGGTCCCGGACCTGTTTAACACAGGAATCCCCAGCACATACATTGTAGTATTAACACGTACGGATTTGGTCTGGAGCAGACCACGGATTTGGTTGCCAACTTAGTGGTTTCTCTCAAAAATTAGGGGAAAAATCCTCTATTTTTAAGGTTATTTTTAGAGGTTTGTATTTTATTATTTTTAATTTAAATTAAGCGATTGATCGATACAGCATCGACAATTCGAAAAGTCAACCTGTATAAAATAAAATTTTGGATGTATATTTTATTGTATAAAGGACAGAATAATATTACAGAACATTATTTTTTTATTATTAATTGTTTATTAGTTTATTTAAGTTTGGGAAGAAGTATTCTTGAGAGTTGGAACACTGCACAAAAATCAGAATGCACTGTAAATACAACTCTGTGCTAATACAATTATAGAGCTGAAAATCAAACACACGAGTGTCGAGCTGTCATAATGGTCTGCTCCAAACCAAATCGCTACGTGTTTAAGCATGCTTAAAAATAACGTCGTATTAAAAAAATACAATATTTTAAAATTAAAATTGTCTGGAATGTAAACACACGGCATGGTCGCCGACAAACCCAGTGTACCAGTTTCGAGCTTTTTTGCCATAGCAATAATATCGAAATATGGCACACGGGGACTGTCGCTGGCCGTACCGAAAAATAAAAATATACTTATGTTTTTTTCATTGAGTTTTCGGGTCACATTTACCTCCGTCGTCCCCTATTAGTGGATATCTATTTGTGTCCTGTGTCGTATTGATCTAACCCGAATATTGTGATTTGCAGCAGGTAATGCCTATAAAAATATATTTTCCAGTAAACAAAATAATTGGGACCAACTTGAAATATTTAAGGTAGCTGATCTATACTTATATTATAAATAAGAAAAGTTTGTTTGTTTATTTGTATGTCTGTTTTTTGGCATCGAATAGGCTCAGTAACTACTGGACCAATTTTGATGAAATTTGGCACAGATTAGACCACGGGGAAGGACATAGGCTACTTTTTATCGCGGTGAAATGTAAGGTTCCCGTGGGATTTTCTTTTGCGCTTACGAAGTAGTGGTAACTTCTAGTTAATTGTATTTAGGCCGCCTCCGGCGCAAAACGACTTACGGCCGTTTTCAATAACGAATCTAAGATTAAAGAAAGATAGCTATCACCGTTAAACAGTTAGCTGTTGTTTATCTTTAACTTGCGTTTCATAATCAAAGATAGGACCTTATTTATTCTTGTCCAACGAAGGAAAGCATCCTTCCCTCTCGCCTATTGAAGTCTATTGAAACGTTTCATTCGTTGCTAACTACATAACATTTCGTGTTTTATACAATTATGTAATATGTATTTACAATTAATTAATTAATTAGTTAAAAGCGTAAATATTGTACTTAAAATTTAAAATCAAATCTCGGGTTGATTTTTTACTATAGATATCGTGGTTTTTATCAAATTTAATAATGAAATATAACAGTTTGACGCTAGAGTCGCGTGAAAAGGAATGTGAAATTTAAAATTAAATCAAATTTCGAAGCAAAGAGAATGTAACTATACTACTTAATAAGAGGTGGCATTCCGAATAAAAAAAAATTGTTCGAAATTCAAATTTATACCTTAGCTTTTTTACGTATTATCGTCAAAACTGCAATAGATTCAAGCCTAAAATGAAAAAAATAAATAAAAATAAAACTATACGTAGGTTATTATTATCGATTTTTTATTTTAAGACCAATTATTGGGTTAAAAGGTTAATAAATCAACTAAACAACTATAATACAATAATTTTTATTGCATTTTAAAGAAAATAAATCGCAAAAGTAAGGTTATGTTCCCACGAGAGTTTTTTTGTGCTCGCGACAGAAAAAACTGAACTTTAAATAGAATTCTGTGATATTCACTTGAGCGTCGCGCTCTAAAATTGTCAAGCAGATCAAGCGCAGTACCTACGACATCTTTATAGTTCAAACTCAAACTCAAAATTTTTATTTTCATGTAGGTTACCGAGTTACTCTTATAGAATTGTCCTACATGACGCCGGTGCACCGTGCACCGGTTCGGAAACTAGCCCAGCGAGAAGAACCGGCTTCAGAAACTCTCACCAAACCAAAAGTTCAGTATCAAAAATGCTTCAAAAATGTCGCTACAGATGTTTGTAGAAATTATCTGACATGATTCAAATAGAAACACAGGAAGTTTGTTAAGTAAAACATGGTAAAACTTATCCTACTTATAAATGTGACAGTTTGTGAGGATGGATGTTCGGATGGATGGATGTTTGTTACTCTTTCACGCAAAATCTACTGAACAAACTTTGATGAAATTGTATGGTAGTAGTTTAGGCTCTGGATTAAAACATAGGCTACTTTTTAACAGAAAAAGTACAGTTTTCTCGTGCGATACCTTATGTACGCAAACGGAGCTACGAGAAAGAGCTAGTATTTAAATAGGTATAGTGTAGTTGCCACTCACCCAGAACCATCGCGATTTAAAATAAAAGGTTATTTTAAATCTCCTTACTGCTCCTGATATGCTTTGGTTGGTATAATTCCTCCATGCTTAGGACTAAGAGTATGTCAGGAGCAGTAAGGAGGGTTCCGTAATTATCACCGCGCAATAGGTTTTCTTTAAATTATTCACAAAAGTTATTGTCCGATTTAGCTCAAAATAATTTTCCTAAAGAGTTTTTAGCAAAACATATCAGCATGGAAAGGCACAAGTGTCCACCTCCAGTAGCTTAGAAATTCCTGGGGGGACCAACCAGTGGCGAAGGTTGGTTCTCCTTCATAGGGAAGCCCTAGCCTGTATAAAAGGTAGGGATTTGGATGAGGGTCTTCAAAAGGTGTGCGGTAAGTGAAGGCGATAGGAATGGAGTTATTGGAACCCCACGCCACTGGGACCAATTTATAAACCACTTTGGAAGCCGATTACTCGAAAATGGTTGACTTTGCAAAAAGCCATGTATTAAAACTTGTCATTTATTTAAAATTACCTATTCGACGATGGGGTAGAATGTAAAGGGTATAATTCAAAATCCTTTAGTCACTAAAGTGGAAACCTGACGATCGGACCCATGAGGAATCGAGGGAACTCTTCGAAATTTATATGGACACATAAATTTCGAAGAGTTCCCTGGTGATTTTGACTTTTTCTGAAGTAACACAAGTATATGCTACCAAAAACTAAGATTTTGTACCAAAAGCACTGAATATATCTCCTGAGTCTTTAAAGATACGCGTTTGGAAATTTCGGCATTGTTTGAAGAACTGAAAGCATATGCCAGTATGTAACTTACAGTAATCATCATCATGATCTTATTCACAATATCTAATGGAAGCTTGGCGCGTATTCAATTATACATTCGATCGTTTATTTTAAATGTTCTTAAAATGTTTTAATAATAATTTAATAAATATCACTAAGAAGGGAAAAATATTATTTTTAAACAAAAAACCGACTTCCAAAGAAAAAATACACAAAAGAATTTGAAATAATTCTTATTTTATAAATAATTCCCCTTTTAAATTCGGCTAAAATGTTAACTATTTCAACATATCTCAACACAATCTTCATTATTTTGAAGTCGGTACCAGCGAACGTGAGCTCTATAAAATATTGTTTTATCAGGATATTGTTAGGGCTGGTACAGGCTTCAAAATAATGAAGATTGTGTACGAAAATAGTTAAAATGTTAGCCGAATTTAAAAAGGGAATTTATATTTAGAAAATATGAATTATTTTATACTTTTTTGTGTATTTTTAATTTGGAACGAAGTTTAATTTTTTTATGATGCCATCTACTACTTAATTCATAAAATTTGGTACAACTGTACCAAATTTATGAATATATTTATATGGTACAGACAGACAGACGGATGAACAGACGGCTGGATGGACGGACGGACCTGCTTTTTGTACTGGTCATATTAACCATGGACCATCTTGCTCCAATTGACAAAATAATAGACTTAATTTTTGAGAAAAATGCCAAATCTACGTTATTTATTCGCAGGAAATCAGCTATACCAACAAATAGTCCTAGACGTAAATACTGTTACAAAGTAATGATTAATCCCACCTGCCCAAACATATTGGCTACTGGCCTTATCTAATTAGTTATTAATGTCTTGTATTACGTATTAGCATATTACGCTGTATTATTTATAAATTATTATCCTTCAGCTTTCTTATTGATTTGTGAAAATGGTCAACATTAAGAATGGGTTAGAACTCAGAAACTGTTGATAGAAAAGGCTTGGAAAAACTGCGCAATGTTCCTAAAGGTGATAACCTCTTGGCTCGGGTTCCGTTGTTCACAACTTAGCCCACATTCCCCTGTGAGTTTTTTTTCTGCCGCGACCACAAAAATACTCTTGTGGGTACGAGGGCTTATGGTTTCGTCATGTATGTCCGTCAGATATTGGTATAAGGGTACGGATAAGAGAATTCTACGTGCACGAGTCTGATTTGCACTTGGCCGGTTTTCTTTTGTTTTGGAACGAAGTTCCTTATGGCGCGTTGCGAATAGGGGCTAGACGGAAAAAATAGGCACGACACTTTTTGCTACTCGAAATCACAATGACGACTATTCAGAATGATACAAAAACGACCTTATCGTCTTGACAATAATGTAGAATTTAGCAATTACACATTGTGACTGTTATCGGCATTCCTTCGACGTGCTTTCGGCCATCTTTGACTACTTAGTTCAACTATTTGTTTTGTATAATATAATATATTATATCTATACAGATAAACAAAATTGAAGTGTCTTTTTGTAATTTCAAATTAACAGATTCTATTTTCACTTCATGCATTTAAAAGTATGATCGGTACTTACAAAAAATATAAATTGTTAATTTTTCTGTCCGTCTGTCAGTCTGTGTGTTTGTTGAAACGGCTAGACCGATTTTCACAGGACTTTCACTGGCATATATAACTGATATTATAAGGTATATATGCCAGTAGTATATAGGTATATATATATATATATATATATATATATATATATATTATAACTTCGTTCCATCCGGGTGTTAATATTAAAAATTAAAATATAATCCTCTGACACCTCTTAAGTTTTTTTAATTATTTATGGATAAGGTATTTGTAATAAGAAGATAGCGAAACATCGCTGCCACTTGGCGTTTTCAATAATAAAACAAATGACGAGGTGAACATTTGCATGATATTTCGTATGAATTGAGTACGGAAAAATAATAAATTATGTATTTCAGCGTTTTCTAAAATTCAGCCCCTAAGAGAGTAAAATAGGGGATGTAAGTTTAAAACCTTATATCACTCGGGAGAAGCCGTGGGCAAATTAATGCTAGTTATAATAATATGAGTCATATATTTTGTGTTAGTTTTAGAATAATAACATTTTGTATACATTCCTACACGAGCTAAATTAGTTCAGTAGCAGTCAATGTTTCAGAGTTTAAATTGTTTTAGTTTGTAACTTTAATATTCTAAGCTATGGGTATACTTCATTTGTGAATTTAATATGAAAACAACTAGCTTTTGCCTAGACAAAGTCTAGCTACTGCAATATCAAGTAGGTATTATTTTAATAGGTAAAGCTTTTTCTTGAATCACTTCAAGTATCTAAGCTAACTCGTATACATGATGTATTTTTATCCGAATGATATGATATTTAACTCATCATTACGCTGTAATAATACGTAAGTTATGACAATATGCATAACTAAAATTATTCGTAATTTACAGAAAAATAATATGATTAACATTTCCTGACAACTACGCATGGACACTCACACTGCCGTACAACGCGCCGGCTTTGAAGGTCATGCGCGCTAGTACGAAAAAATACAGATAGTAATAAGTATTAGATAAAAAAAGTATATAGCCTCCTTTTTTGGAAGTCGGTTATAATCCTACTAGGCACTAATGTAAATGTGAAAGTTTGTGAGGATGGATGGATGAATGTTTGTTACTCTTTCACGCAAAAACTACTGAACAGATTTATGAATTTTGGTATGGTAGTAGTTTAGGCTCTAGATTAAAACATAGGCTACTTTTTGTCCCTGAAAAGTACAGTGTTCCCGTAGGATACTTTAATTACGCGAGCGGAGCCGCGGGTAAAAGCTAGTATTATATAAAACTAAAAAAATTGCGGTTTCTTTGGAGTAAGACTAGATTGAATGTTCACCCCCTGCATACTAAAATTGAATTGTTGAAGCCGTTTCTTAGATTCTAATAATTGCTCGTTTAAAGTAGGTATAAGATTGTACTGAAGACTGTTGTTTTTGCGTTTCAATAAATCCAAATCATTAAGTTTTCACTTGAAAATTTGCTCAAATATAACATGACACACTAAAATATATAAATATATAAATAATGTTTGCAATTACCTACCCCACATTTTTTGGCTCTTGTCCAGTAAAGACAGAACGACTTACAATATTACAGTTTTGTCTCAAAAATACTTTTGCGCATTAGGTGTTTTTTGTTAAATTATTTGATTTTATGCCAGTGATCATTTCCGTAATGAGAGCGACGAACTCCAATTATCGTATTTAACTTACACTTTCAATTAATTATAAATGTATCGTCTTTTTATCACAAGCTGACCCAAAGTCGTTAATTCTACTGCACGTTTGACATTTGTTCAGCATTTGACGTTTGTTTGACGTTTATGAGAATACCATTTTGCTGCTAAATGAGATAGAGACTGTATCGAAACTATTGTTAGCACGGTTGGTCTTACCATGTTGCTTAAAATTTTAATGCTCCAGTATTCTTGTCTCTAATATTATATAAGATGTTGCGCACAACAGAATCAGGGGCTTAGCCAACATGCCAACGTTAATTACAAAGAGGATCTGTAAATTGTAATCAAAGTAGATAAGCTAAAACTATGGTATGGCCAGTGCAAATCGCAAGAAAATCTTTGATAAGACGCGTTCTGATGACATGCGCTCATGAGCGCTGTTCGCGTAGAGACGAAATCGCGTCGCGAACATGCAGAGTGAGAGTAATGTTTGAAAGTAGGTGACTACTCAATAGGGAGGTTTCCTAGTGTGGAATATCATATTTTTATTAATTAACTTTTAAAATTGTTCAATAAATATATATAAATCTAAAAAAAAAAAGTTGACGTTGTCATGTCATCCTAAAATAAATTGAACAAAATATTGAAAATAAATCGATAAAACCAATTTACGTGACGCCGAAAGTAAATAAATATACATGTTTAAGTATTTGCAGTAGAACCAAATATAATTTACAGCGCCCCAAGTGGGCCAAACTGTGAGTAGATATCCCAAGCAATTCTCCCATACAACTGACAAGGCCCGCGACGAAGGAAGGAACAAGGCCTGCAACAGAGGAAGAAACGAGGCAAATCCGAGAAGCCGTATGCTAATTTTTTTGCGAAAAGTGAGCCAACTGTCCCACGCTCAAGCCTACATTCCCCCAGAAAATGACCATAATATAGTTCAAGGTTTTTTTTAATATTAGTTAAGCAGTTTTTTAATTTTTTGTCTATAGTTTATTCTATTATATAAGTTATCTTTTATAGTTTATCTTTACCAACCTATGTCAAGCAGCCAGGATGCAGGGACCTCTAATATTTCGACCGTGTCCTTTGGAAATCTGTTGCAATGCTCCCACTGTTCCCGATATTTTAAAAGCCAGCGGGGTTTGAACATCCACGTAGGCAAATGCCACAAACAGCTTGTAACAGTCATTCCCCCAATAACCAATTCACTTCCGAACCCAATTTGTGAAACAAATTTCTGGCAAGAAATATCAAAATTTAAACGTTTTATACCAGTTCTAAGACGGATCCCTAGGGGTGCCAGAGTGACTGTAGCCCAGAAGCTTGCCGAGACGATACGCCACACAGTGCTGGAGAACTCGAGGCAAGCCTGGGAAAATCTACTCACCTTTCCCTACCGTTTTCTGCATATCACTAGAGATCCGCTCAACAATGCCTCCCTCACTTCAAGAATCAAAAAGAATTGTGTTTCGGACATTAACCTCAACCCAAATTTTTCTTCACATTCCACGGTCAAACATAACTCGTGAAAACTGTGGAAAATAAAATAAGTGAGGGAGACATTAAGGGTGCAGCGCGGCTCCTGTTTTCCAATGACACGGTCGCCCCCGACTGCCCAGAAACCCTCATCGCCCTGGAAAACAAACATCCATCACAATCCAATCCTTTCACAGTTTCCGATGACGCATTACCACCACTACAAACGTCGAAAGAAAAAGTACGCGGAGCCATCATGTCCTTTCTTCCGGGTTCAGCTGGCGGCCTCGACGGTCTCACCCCTCAGCATCTGAAGGACCTCACCAGCGGTTGCTGCGGGGAGGCCGGCGAGAAGCTCCTGCATGAACTTACGAATCTGTGCAACCTGATGCTACGTGGAGGGGTCGCATCAGATATCGTAGACATTCTGTATGGAGCTAACCTCTGCGCCTTGAGGAAGAGAGATGGTGGCATTCGTCCGATTGCTGTCGGCTCCACATACCGGCGCCTTACAGCCAAACTAGCTTGCAAATCGGTAACTTCCCTCGCGTCATACTTCCAGCCAAAACAGCTCGGTTTTGCCTGCAAAGGAGGTTGTGAGGCCGCCGTTCACTCTTTCAGGACAGCTATCCACAATCAAGGCGATGATGTGTTTCTGAAGGTCGATATAAAAAACGCTTTCAACTCAGTTGACCGAGGCGCCTTGTTGGCCCAAATTAAATCTAAAGCACCTGCCATTTTACCATTTATGCTCCAGTGTTACAACGACCCCACCAAACTCATTTACAAAGACCACCTCATCTCATCCGAAGTGGGCTGCCAACAGGGCGACCCTCTAGGTCCAGCAATCTTCAGCCTTGCTATACACCCGGTCATCGAGCTTCTAGATTCAAAATTTAATGTTTGGTATTTGGATGATGGGACCCTTGGAAGCGATGCACCCACTGTACTATCAGACTTCCGCACTCTGATCTGCGAGTTCCAAAAAATAGGTCTGCAGCTGAACCTAGGTAAGTGCGAACTTTTTGTGCCAGACCGTTGTGGGGATAGAAACGCGATTATATCCAGCTTTAAAGAAATAGCTCCACAACTGTCTGTCATTGACAAGGATTCGCTCTTCCTTTTGGGCTCACCTATTTTAGACGAATCTCTTCCGGACTTCTTAGATAACAAATTACAAAATTTTAATGAAACTTTAGACCGCCTCCTCCAAATTAACTGTCACATGGCCTTTACCCTAATCCGTTTTTGCATTTTCGTACCTAAATTGACATATCTCTTACGGTGTTGTCAACTGTGGAAGTTCCCTCAACTTCTCAAACAGTTGGATGATACCATAAGACAAACGCTCTCCACTATTTTGAATACAAATTTCGATGACCGCGCATGGACTCAGGAAACGCTTCCAGTTAGGTTCGGTGGCCTGGGTGTTCGAAAGCCTTGTGACATATCGCTTCCGGCCTTCTTGTCCTCAGTCCACGCGAACCATAGTCTTATCTCCAAAATACTACATCACCCATCCTACTCCAATACAGTTACCTTTCTGGACGAGGCCAAGGACGCCTGGAGCGTAACTAGTGCTTGTAGCGAATTGCCTGACAATACTTTTTCCCAAAGGCTCTGGGACGAGCCACTCTGCAGACTGGTACGGAATAATCTTCTTAATACGTCCTCCAGTCCTGTGGAGCAGGCTCGCCTCTTAGCTGCGGAGAAGTGGGAGTCGGGCCTTTGGCTACAAGCATTACCGTCACCCAATACGGGCACATTGCTGGATCGAACAGCTTTCCGGTTAGCTACTTCCCTGCGTCTTGGCACCCCCCACGTCGTCCCCCATCGCTGTGTTTGTGGTGCAAATGTGGACAGCCTCGGACACCACGGGCTGTCCTGTCAACGAAGCGCCGGCCGCATCTCCCGACATCACTGTCTGAACGATCTCATCCGTCGGGCTCTTGTCACCGCCGGAGTGCCAGCTGTGCTGGAACCCTCTGGTTTGGCGCGCGACGATGGCAAGAGACCAGACGGTATGACCCTGGTCCCTTGGAGAGTGGGACGGGCTCTTGTATGGGACGCTACTTGCGTCGATACACTTGCTCCGTCCCATGTCCAGGGCACCTCGAGTTCTGCAGGTGCGGCCGCCAATCAGGCGGAAAACCTCAAGCGGCGCAAATATGAGAACCTTAGTGGGGATCTCATATTTGAACCGTTTGGGGTTGAAACCTTAGGTACATGGGGTCTGGGTGCGCACAAACTTTTCGGAGAAATCTCCAAAAAACTCATTGAGGCCACCCGAGACCCCAGAGCCGGCACCTACCTGGCCCAGAGAATAAGTATCGCAATCCAGCGAGGAAACTCTTTGAGCCTTCTAGGTACTCTGCCTGGTGGGGATGACCTGGGAGATTTCTTTTTTTTGTAGCATTTTAAGTTTTGGAGTAGTTATTATTTTTTTAGTACTTACCTACTTTTATAGTACAATTGATTTTGTTATCATAACTGATTAAATGTATATCCATTTTTTATTTATCATATATATTTATTAATCTAAAATAAATAGATATTTAGATTGACGCGATTAAAAATTGTAAGCAAATATAAATGCAAGCATTTTGTAACGACAATGTATGGCGGGAGCAACTCGTGACGTCACAGGCCGATATATCACTCTCTTTCATATTGTAAATTTAATTTGTTTGTATCGTCGTTATTTTTTAAGATATACGAAAATGAGTTCTAGATTGTTTATTAAGATGTTGTCTGACATCGAATAGACGAAAAATTTTTGTTAGGCAACATGTCTTTTGTGACCGTATACGGCGCGGAGAAAGGTGTGGAGGCGACGCGTGCCATGTTTGGGAGCAGCGCGATCGTGATTCGCACGCGACGCTGTTGTTCTCGAGCACTGAGCGACCGCATGTATTTTATTTGGATGTATTTTATTTAAAATTCATATTACAAAAGACAGACATTAAATAAAAAAAAAAACACGCTCTTGCAATCGCACAGCCCCACGATTTCACCGCAACAACTGCAAGATAGTCAAGTAGCAAAGCGCAACAGATCCTCAGTGGAAATTGTCTAGCTTTTTTTTAAATTTTCTCGACTCTCGCTACGAATTGTTCTACAAGGGCTGATAATTATTAGCAATTAAACTTCAAAATTAGTTACTTGTAATACACTAAACGACTACAAATCCCCACACTTGTATTCCTAGACGACTTATATTTCTACATCGCCTCGTCTCGAGACGGGAACTGCAAATAATTGTCTTCAATTCACTGTCAAGTTCACTCCCATTGAGCGAGATGTACCGTGCAAACATTATCGCGTCCGGCGTCACCCTGATATCACGATACATGAGGAACATTTACATTGATACATAGGCTTTTCCAAAGAAATGTAGATAATAATATCTTAGATACTCATTACTCACCGTTAGGACGAAAAGAAATTGTTTAAAAGAAGTGTCGCGTATATTTTCAACCGACTTCCAAAACACAGGAGGAGGTTATCAATTCGTGCATGTTTTTTTTTTCTATGTATGTCACGCGATTACTCCGCCATTTGTTGACCGATTTTCGAAACTATTTTTTTATTTTATAGAGTTGACTCCCAAATTGGTCCCATTGTCACCAAATGGTATACCACCATGAGGAATCGAGAGAAATCCTCAACATTTAAAGGGATACTGTTGCATAATATAGCAGTATTATGAAGTAGGAATATAAATGTCATATTGACAGATGTCACAAGCATAGCCTATCTAGTCTTATTAAAATAAGAAGCTAGCCAAAAGGCTATATGTAATGTAGACGTATCTTTGTTAAGCATCTCTCTCACATGTACCAATAAAGGAGAATAACAATTGTTGCTGTATTATTATTATCACCACTCAAACGTAAGAAGGATCTGTAAGAACCAAGACGTCGTCTAACCGTGGGAGAGCCATGCTTCGGTACGAATGGGCCGGCTCGACCGGAGAAATACCACGGGCTCACAGAAAACCGGCGTGAAACAGCGCTGGCGCGGTGTTTCGCCGAGTGAGTGAGTTTACCGGAGGCCCAATCCCCTACCCCCCTAGAAATGCCGCAGTTGAAAAGCAATTTGTTACCCCAGGAGGGTACCAACTGCGTTGGAGAATCCCTCTCTGGACGTCCATGCTCAGGAACCCCTGGAACTGAACGTGGACGTCCAGGCTGCCCCTCGTATTCTGGGGAGGGCAAAACTGCGCTCCAACCTGCTCGGGGCAAGAGCAAACACACAAGGGCACCCCCCTCGATATTAAACATGGACTTTTGTAATATCAGGGGATTACACTCCAACCTTAATGCCGTCCATTACCACCTTGAGACGGCAAAGCCGGCTTTGCTCTTTTTAACCGAAACGCAGATATCATCTCTGAGTGACACATCACACCCTTTCCCACCCAGGGTATTCTCTCGAGCACTCCTTTCTGCCCAAAGCTGGAGTGTGTGTGTATATCAGAGATGATATCAGCTCTCGCCGCCTCAGCAATCTTAAGGACAGGGACCTGTCAACGTTATGGCTCCGCATAGATTGCGACGACCACCCTCGCGTCTATGCGTGCCTATATAGGTCCCATAGTGGTGACCCCGAGACGGACCGACTCTTGGAACACCTGCAAGCTGCTTCAGATTTTGTGCAACGGCAGATCCCATGCGCAGAGATCATAATACTTGGCGACTTTAATGCCCACCACGCCGACTGGCTCAATTCCAGTAAAACTGATCATGCGGGGAGATCTGTTTGCAACTTTGCCCTTGCGAACGACTTGACACAACTGGTTACTACGCCTACGCGAATCCCAGATGTGGATGGCCAGAATCCTTCCTTGTTGGACCTTCTGCTGACTTCAAATCCTGACGGCTACCAAATATCCGTAATCGCACCACTTGGTTCATCGGATCATTGCCTTGTTAGGAGTTCTGTGCCACTTACGACGGTGTTACGACAGCGTGCTGTTAAATACCGTCGTGTGTGGCACTACAAGTCAGCAGACTGGGATGGGATGCGGTCGTTTTTTGCATCCTATCCTTGGGGGAACGTGTGCTTCTCGCCGGATGATTCCGACAACACTGCCAACTCTGTTGCCGATGTGGTGATGCAAGGGATGGAACTTTTCATTCCGTCCTCTGTAGTGCCAACTGGCGGCAGATTTCGTCCCTGGTTTGGTTCATCCCCCAAAAAAGCTTCTCGCCGAAAGCAGGAGGCTTACCAATCCTGGGCAAATGCAGTGTCTGCTCGGGATTTAAATACCAGCACATATAAAAATGAGTACAACCTTGCCTCTAGGTCCCTCAAGAAAGAGATCACTCGGGCAAAGAAACAGCACGTCAATAGAATTGGTAAGAGGCTTGAGCGCCTCCCCTCCGGAACCCGTGCATTCTGGTCTCTGGCCAAAGCTATTGAAGGAAATTTCTGCAAGCCAACCCTACCATCCCTACACGTAGGAAGTGGATCGTTGGCCCAGGACGCAAAAGACAAAGCCGATCTTCTGGGCAAGCTCTTTGTGTCAAACTCGACCCTGGATGACGGGGGGCAGAAACCACTGACCATACCGCGATGCACGAGCATCATGTCGGATATTCTGTTTCATCAGCGCTCAGTGCGAAAAGCCCTCCGTTCCCTTGATATCCAAAAGTCGAGTGGGCCTGACGGAATCCCTCCTATTGTGTTGAAAAAGTGTGCTCCAGAGTTGGCTCCGGTCTTGACGCGTCTTTTTCGGTTCTCCTACTCTTCTGGCATCGTCCCGGATTCTTGGAAGATAGCCTTGGTGCACCCGATCCCCAAAAAAGGTGATTGCTCAAACCCTTCCAACTACAGACCAATCGCTATAACCTCTCTCTTCTCGAAGATAATGGAATCCATTATCAATAGCCAGCTTCTTCGATACTTGGACGGCCAGGGATTACTAAGCGACAAACAATACGGGTTCCGTAAGGGTCGCTCGGCTGGTGATCTCTTGGCGTACCTAACTCATCGTTGGACTCAGGCAATTGAGTCGAAGTCGACATTGCGAAGGCCTTTGATCGGGTTTGGCATAAAGCGCTGCTATCAAAGCTTCCATCATACGGGCTACCCGAGAAATTATGTAAGTGGGTCACTAGTTTCTTAGCAGACAGAAGCATAAAGGTCGTAGTTGACGGCCAATGCTCGGAAACTCAGTCTGTTGATGCTGGTGTCCCTCAGGGCTGTGTGCTATCGCCTACCCTATTCATACTGCATATCAATGACATGTTGCGGACCAACGGCATTCATTGCTATGCGGATGATAGTACAGGTGATGCTGTATATACCGGCTCCCCCAATATTTCTCGGCTAAATGTCATTGAGAGTCGAAACGAACTTGTGTCTAAAATAGAGAATTCATTGGAGAAAGTCTCTGAATGGGGTAGACGTAACTTAGTCAAATTCAACCACGCCAAGACATAAGTCTGCGCGTTCACCACTAAAAAGTCTCCAATGGTCGTATATCCTCGTTTCGAGGGCACATCTTTAACCATCTCCCCTAGCATTGAGATACTTGGCGTCAGCATATCGAGCGAAGTCCAGTTCCGATATCATCTAGAGGGTAAGGCCAAGTTAGCCTCTCAAGAAGCTTAGTGTTCTTAACAGAGCGAGACAGTACTTCAGTCCGGACCAATGCCTTCAACTCTACAAGGCGCAGGTTCGGCCTCATATGGAATATTGTTCACATCTCTGGGCAGGGGCGCCAAAATACCAACTGCTCCCTCTGGATCGTATCCAACGAAGGGCCGCTCGAATTGTTGACTGCCATAGTGTTTCAAACAGCCTGGACCCCTTGGAATTACGCCGAGATGTAGCTTCACTCTGCATCCTCTATCGGTTGTATCACGGGGAGTGCTCTGGGGAATTGTTCGGAATCATACCACCTGCAACTTTTCGCCATCGTCCCACGCGAAAAACATACCATCCTCATCACCTTGATGAGTGGCAGTCTTCCACCGTGCGCTTTTTGCGTAACTTTCTGCCGCGCACTGTAAAACTCTGGAACGAACTGTCACCAGCAGTATTTCCGGACCTATACGACCTGCAAACCTTCAAGAAGAGAGCGTATTCCCTCTTAAAAGGCCGGCAACGCACCTGCAGCTCTTCTGATGTTGCTAGTGTCCATGGGCGACGGTAGTTGCTTACCATCAGGTGACCCGTTTGCTCGTTTGTTGCTCAAAGGTATACCCTGGATCCAAAAGGACTGAACAGAACTCCTCAGTCTTTAAAGATACACGTTTGGAAATTTCAGCATTGTTTAAAGAACTGCAAGCATATGTTACTACTGTTCTTATACACACAAACAATATTTTAAAGAACTCGCGTTCAAATTGGCTGGTACAGACTTCAAAAATATGAAGATTGAGTAGAGAAATAGGGGAGATCTGTGGACTATAAGAATTATTTCATACCTTTTAGTGATTTTTAAGAATGTTATTGCTTTTACTTTAGAAGTCGGATTATATATTTATTAGAAATATTTATTTATTATGTACCAGTTATTTTCAGTACACATTTATCTCTATATAATAGGTAACCTATGGAATTGCCGTTCTGCAGTACTGGCCATTTTAAATCAAAATAATTTTTGTTTGGCTAAAAATTCTAATTTCAATTTTATTTTATTTTAAAACATGGAATTCTTTTTCCAAAAGTAGTCATTTGTTTATTGATTAGTGTTATATTTTCATCGCATTTCAATCTTTTTCGTCATCATGGATTCGTTAAAATTCGAGTAATTATGGAATATGAGTACCGTCGTGGCAGCAACGCGGCACGCAACATCAACGACGTTTACGGAGCTAACACTACAAACCAACGCACCACCTGTTATTGGTTTGCTCGCTTTCGTTCTGAAAATTTCGACCTGAAAAATGAACCTCGCGGTCGTCCGAAGACTTTGGTCGACAATGACGAATTAAAGGCGATTGTGGAAGCTGATGATACACAATCTACGGCTGAATTAGCAGCAGCTTTCGACGTTAGCGTCAAAACAATATTGGTCCAATTGCGTCAAATTGGCAAGGTAAAAAAGCTTGACAAATGGATGCCCCACGAACTCAATGATCGCCAGCGTGAAGTACGCGTCGAAACGTGCCTTGCACTGCTCAACATACACACAAATGAAGGAATTTTGACCCGCATTGTTACCGACGATAAAAAATGGATTCTGTTTGATAACCGCAAGCGCTCAGCAAGTTAGTTGGATCCTGATTCAGCACCTAAACAATGCCCTAAACGAAAACTTACCCCTAGAAAAGTGATGGTCACTGTTTGGAGGTCTAGCGCCGGTGTGATTCATCACAGATTCGCACATTCTTACCAAACGGGGTGAGCATTACTGCAGATGTGTACTGTGAAGAACTGAACACAATGATGGAGAAGCTGGCACATCTCCCACCAGCATTGATCAATCGCTCGTCTCCGCTGCACCTGCAAGACAACGCGCGACCTCATACTGCACAGCAGACGGTCTCCAAGTTGCAAGAACTGGGGTTGGAAACTCTCCGTCATCCGCCCTACTCACCAGACCTTGCGCCTACAGACTACTACTTTTTCCAGAATTTGAGTAACTTCTTGGCGGGAAAAAAATTCAATACCCGAGGGGCAGTACAAAATGCCTTTGAAGAATTTGTTGCCTCTCGTCCAGCTGATTTCTTTAAGACGGGCATCAATAAACTGCCACTGCATTGGCAAAGATGCATTGATTGCATGGGTGATTACTTCGATTAATACAAATAAAAAATACATGAAAAAATTCGTTTAAATTTTTTCATACAAAACGGCAATTTCATAGGTAAAGACCTAATATTATGATCGGAAATTCTCGTAGTTAGCTTGCACTTTCATTTTACTTTTATTGAATTATAAATGAATTGTCTTCATATTATCATAAACTGCTATTCGGAGTTTATTCTTGTAAGATTTAATTAGCAGAATCGACCTACTGAACGTGGCTGTACAGGGGGCTTAGCAGGACATTTGACAGCGGCGTAGACGAAACGTTATCGAAATTGGGTACGGGCGCTGTAATGATTTTGACAGATTTGCATACAATAATTATCATACAATAACGTCACGTTTGCGCCCACTGTATATTTCTATGTAACTAGCTTTTTCCCGCGTAAATATAGTATCGGGTATCCCAGCGGAATATTGTACTTTTTGGGGGATAAAAAGTACCCTTTGTTTTAATCCAGAGCCTAAACTGCTATTATACAAAAATTCATCGAAATCCGTGTAGTAGTTTTTGCGTGAAGGAGTAACAAATATCCATCCATCCTCACAAACTCACGTTATAATAGTAGTAGGACGTAGAAGTCGCGCTGTGTACAACCGTTAACAGAAGTCACAACATTTATTATCCAGCCAATTGCGTTCATACACAATAAGGGTGCAATTTCACAGTGCTCTAGACAGTATACGCTTCATAGCGTTCTGTTTCGTGTATCATCATCATCACTCATCACTTCTACAAGACAAGAATGTTTCACACCAAATTGGACCTTCAACTACGCTTTTTAGTTTGTAGTCTCATAAATAGTTTCAGCGCTTTATTTCACCACCACAAATAAAAATGGTGTTTACCTACTGAAAGCTTTATAGTGTGCTGTGTGATTGATTTTACGACATACCCTCAGATTTATGGCCACCAGATGGCGCGAATTCTTTTTCAACTTCACCTATCACACCGTCTTAAATTATTCATACATACATCATACAAAGGTTTCTGTACAGTCGTGTGCGTATACTTTGAATGATTATTTGCGTTAAAAAGTCAGTGAATCATGCGTACTAATGCCAAATACTGGGCTGGGACTATATGATTAGGAATCCGGCGGGCCCGGAAACTAACTATTGTACTCGAGCTGTCATATATGGCATTGACATTTGTGTGTTCGATTTTCAGCTCTCATGTATTAGCGCAGAGTTCTATTTTCAATGCTCCGGTAATTAACCGGATTCCGGATCGTATAGGTGCTTAAGCTGTGTTCACGTGATCTATACGCCATATAAAGTACGCCATTTTGACATAATATTATGTACGCATGACTTTTTAACACGAATGGACTATAATTATTATAGTCTATAGGTTTTGAGTTGGAATGAGTAGTTTTAACATATTTCATTATAATGAGATGAGTATGTGTAGATATTTGTAATAAAGAATTTTTTAATTTTGATTAGAATTCGTTTGCTATTTCGATGTAGTATATTGAGATTTATAATAAATATAAACACGCGCACTCGTGGGGTATAGTACCTACGGTGATGGATCATGGAGTGGTGGTAACTGGTATGCACTATGTGGGGAGCTTGAGCACCCACTGCTATTCCAATACCGACCGCCGAGGGATGGGTATCAGGCACAGCAGTTATGAAGTGTTCTGCACGCACTCCAATCCTACATCCGATAGCTTGTTGATGTTTGTAGGTAAGTTTCCGGTTGAAAGTCTATTTAATTTCAAAGTATTCTTACCCGAAAAAATTTGCGGATTTCAGTTCCACGTAAACAACGTCGCGAACAAAACTAATGTATGTATGCAAATTTTATATAACGTTATGTAAAATCAAATGGTTAAATGATTTACTGATTACGTAAAGACGTTTAGGCAGAAAAAAAATGTACTAATGAAACGAATCTTTACTGCTGAAGCCATTGACCTCACACATTAGCTGATTCACTTTTGATTTAGTAAAATAAGGGGTTTGAAATCAGCTGTGAGGTTAATCAGCTGATAGTGTGTGGTCGATTACCTCAGTGGCGAAGATATTTTGTTTCACTACTTGATAAATATTTTTTTCGTAATTAATTTTTTTGCCGAATCGTGTTTACATATGCAGAAAATCATGTACCCAAATTTTCCCTAATTATGTTTACATAACGTTACATACATAATATTTTTAATAAACATCCTGTTTATATATAATTATAGCACGTATACCTCTGTTCAACTGTACCCGTTAGTAACAGCTGTGTTTATGTAACCGCGGTTTTATGAGTTGAGTTATCGCCAAGACGGTAGGTTATGCCGAAAGTGCAAAAGTTACCAACTGTGCCCTGCCCACGAAAATTAACTTTTTACTTAAGTCTTTTAAGACCAAGTGCTTATAATTTTATGCATACTGTACCTTACCTTATCTATACTGTACTAGGTAGGTACGTTTTTACATTTTTGTGTAAAAAGAGATCAAAAATAAAATAATTTTTTAAATTTCCAAATAGGTCATTAAACCTACCTAACCTACTCACGGAATTGTCCCTATGTGATGCCTACTACAGGCTCGGCAAACTAGTTCTCGGCGAGAAGAACCGGCGTAAGGAACTCGCACGAGGGTGTGCAGAAGTTATCCAGAAGTTTCCCTGTAATATATCACAGAGTAAAAATAAATACTTTTAATCTGTGATGACAGGATATTGCCAAAAATGGCGTTGAATATCATAGTTTTGGAAGATAAACTTACCGGCTATAGTAATTTTACAACAAGCCGGGCATGCTTTCTTTCTGGGTCAAAATTAACATACTTTTTGTAAGCCACATTTACCTTCGTAGACAGTCTACCCTTCTGACTACTATATATAAGGTTTGGTAAAATCAACTGCGGATATTTTGGGTATATGATATACTGCTTATTATAAAGACGTTTAGGCAAAAAAATATTGCCATACTCAAAGCAAAAAAAATCACCTCATGTATGGGAGAATCTCCGCTCAACGCAACGTGTATACTTAAGCAGTAGATCATATTATGCTCAAAATCCGTACTTCATTTTACCAAACCTTATATAATATTGCATCAATTATTACTCTTACGATTGAGTACTGGCACGCTACTGAACACATTTCGCACTCAAGTTTCCTACTGCTCTTGACATTTTTCCTAGCAAGGACAGTGGCAGCACTGATTAAATAGAAACAGATAAACAGCTACACAGTTACCTATCGATTTTATTGCACTACTTACTATAATTGTAAGCATTAAATGATAAGCATACGACGCGACGTGTCCATAATAAAGTGTAACGTCATTTATATAAATCGTTGGATCGATTTCGATCGTTCTATGAAAGCTGTTTTCTCTGTACGTAAGTATATTATATTTGTTCTACCGTTCTAGTTGTTGTGGCCTGTGATATAGGGAGTGGCCCTAATTGTTATAGCATTCCAGTAGTCGGCTGTGAAAATCCTAAAATCGCCAGTCACTTATGCCCGGTTTCTGAGGTGAATTTGTCGCTAATTTATCTATTCTATTGCTAATTTAGATTCGTTATTATGTATTATATTAGTTAAGGTTCGCTAACGCAAATGTATTATATTAACCCCGGTTGTTATAAACGTACGTACGGACGTATAAAAAACGCTATTGTATTATTAAACTACCGACAAATTTAC
Organism: Phengaris alcon alcon; assembly: GCA_037179445.1. NCBI lineage: Eukaryota > Metazoa > Arthropoda > Insecta > Lepidoptera > Lycaenidae > Phengaris > Phengaris alcon. The sequence continues at coordinate 720,367 of JAYRCH010000662.1, forward strand.
CTTAGTAACTATGTATAAATAAATCAGCATTTTAAAATGCCAATGAGGTAATAAACTCAATCTTTAGGTGATAGGAAAATTACAGGATCGAATGTTGACCTCGTCGGCCGGATGCGGAAATATGAAATTTATGACCCACACCAGACGTATTAAAATAGTTATGACAATGTTTACCGCTTACGTTTGCGCGATTGCAATAGATTATGTTATTAGTCTGTATGTACTATGTATTTAAGATTGTCAAAAATCAATTACGGATATTTTGGTCATATGATCTATTGCTTATGTCAAAACGTTAGAGTTGAAAAACAATTAAAATTTGGAAAATAATGTATACGAATTTTTATTTTATTTTTTATTTATTTATTTACAACTTACAACTTCTATTATTACAGGTTTAAACCTAATATAATAGAGTGTTACTAGTAGGTACTTACATTTATCTTACTTGCTACACAATAGGTGACCTTAGTGAACTCGTTCAATGAGTTGGTCGTCGTCGTCGTCGTCGTCGAGACGGTCGTCGTGCCGTGCAGCAATATATCAATAATTTCGACTCTAATATGTCAGTTCGATTGGCAGTTTCGTATGCGTATGTGTAATTTTTGCATTGTTTACAAATTCGGAATGAGGTGGGTTCGAAAAAAAAATAGTAAAAAGAATCACACGAATCTTTTGGTAAATATAATATTTTTGTGATTTTATTTTATCTACTAGAGCTCCGAGCAAAGCTCGGTTACCCAATCTTATCTTACTACTATTACAAATGTGAAAGCGTGTAAGGATGGATAGATGGATGGATATTTGTTCCTTTTTCACGCCAAAACTACTGAACGAATTTCAATGAAATTTTGATAAAACGAAAGCAAATAATTTACCTTAATAATATCAATTTAATCAGCTGTGTGAGGTCAATGACCTCTGTAGCGTCGCAAAGAATGTAGGTAATATAATTTTATTAATTTCTTTTTTCGATTATTTTAAATTTATTTTTTAGCCTAAACGTCTTTACATAAGCAGTAGATCAATAGCCCAAAATATCCGTAGTTGATTTTACCAATCCTTATATAGTGGACGACATAGAATAATATTAAATGCAAATTTTATTCCTTTATGTTTTAATAAACAGTAAAGATTATACGACCGTGTACACTATGGCGTCTTTTCCACGTTGTTAAACTTGTATTTCATACTGAACCAGCAGTTCTATTTATATAAGGAGGAGTAATAAAATACTAGCTTTTTCCCGAGGCTCGGCTTGCGTAAATATAGTATCCTGTACTTTTCCGGGATAAAAAGTAACCTTTGTTTTATTCCAGAGCCTAAAAATTTCATCGAAATCCGTTCAATAGTTTTTGCGTGAAAGAGTAACAAACATCCATTCATCTATACATTCATCAATCTATCTAAACTTTCACATTTATAATAGTTTAGTAGGATTAGTAAGGATCGTGATTCCATCGACCCATTGGGACCCAGATTGATGAGGTCGGTGTAAATCGTTTAGTCAAACTGGCAAGCGTGTGTTAGGAAATTAAACGAAATAATTTTTATTAAATAAAAAGTTTGTGTTACAGCTCCGACGCACATCTGGAGTTTTCTCTAAGAACTTAAATTTGGTGTGCAATGCAAAGCGACCGATGCATCTTCGGCTAACCTCGTGTGACATACCGTACCGTGTGACCGTGTGACATCGTGAATTCGATTTAAGTCCCATTAGCTTTTCTTACCCCGGGCTTATATTATATGAAAATCGTTTCTTATGGATTAAACTATTATTACGAATCTATTGACGCCTCATTCATTAAAATTGGTCCTGTAGCCCAAGCAGGAACATTTTGCAAATATCGTAACGTGTACCTCAACGTAAATTATGTATGGAAACCATAACAGCGCCTCCAGCGGATGTAATAGTAACTAAATCGGTAGCAGGAACCTTTTTTGGAAAGTTACGTAACATGGCGTAAACGATACTTGACAATTTTGTATGGAAATAGCGAGCAGGAACACTAATTTGACGGACGGTGTAGTTACGTTCAACATAAAATTATGAATACTCTTATCACTTAAAGTTTGTTGGTGACAAAGGCTACGTCAAACTATCTCGTGTAATTTTCAGAGTGTTTTTAAACTAAATATTAAGTTATTTATTGATAAGAACCTATAAAAATGCAAGGTGCAAATCCAATTGAACCTAGGACGCTCAATTAATGAGATGGAACAAGAACAAGAGATACAAATTATGTTTACTACAAAAAGCAAAACTCTACTTTCATTTGAGCTAATTTAATATAGTCGTTGCAAATAAACATTGACACTTTCACTTGTTCAACAGCTTAACGGGCTGTTAATGATAATGAGCCTCATATATGGCTTTTCTCTTGGAAATGCTGCAACTCAACCCTAAAACAAATGCCAAAATTTGTTTGATTTTGATTTGCCAAATTCCGTATAAAATATGTATATATTTATTTAGCTTATCTTATCTTTGACTGATATAATTTGGGGTACTAAAATGAACAACTTTGAGTGAAAATGTAATGAAAAGATAAAATATCTTGAAATATAATAATAGTTGCACTCGATATTTTTTCCCCCCATTAGTACCGCTATAGCACAATTTATTAAAGTAATTATTATTTACATCCCAGATATCTTCGAATTTTAGCTTTAAATCTTGTAAAAATTAAAATTCTGCATAAACATGGCCAATCCGTATATTTGGCAACACTGTTTTAGTCAAACCATATGATATACCTTTCATTCGTTCAATCATTCATTACGTCGGATTGCGTCTTCTCTTGTGTTCACGATACGATTACAAAGTGCTTTGTGCTAGGTCCCTAAGAATTCCGAAGTATCTGTCTCGATGACACTTTACGTAACGTTACAAGTTTTACAAATGTTCCTGCTTGCCCTACTGTAGTTCGGTGTTACGGTGAAACAAACACGTCATACCTACAAACATACATAATCCAAAATCCAAAAATCATTACCCTTCCTTTTGGCTTCGCCGTAGTCAGGTAAGTACATTCAGTTGTTTAATAGTAATCATTTTGATGTATTAATTAGTTGGACTTTAGTAAAACAATTAACTAGATGGTGCCCGTGGCTTCGTACGTGCAAAAAGGAAATCTAGTGGGAACCGTGCGCGATAAAAAGTAGCCTATGTACTTGCTCGTGGTCTACTCTGTGCCAAATTTCATCAAAATCGGTCCAAAAGTTTCGGAGTATATGCAATGCAAAAAAACAAATATTTTCTTTTTATAATTATTAGTAAAGATAATGTAAAATACTCGTACATAGTCGTTTGTAACGTTTGAATTTGAGTTCAAAAGTCGCGGCCAAAAGCTACCATCAGAAATGTTAAAAACAATATTTACCGAGCAACCTCTGTATTTGAAATTTCAATTATGTTTTATTATTCCCATTCATCTCCTCAAAGATGAATAGCCCTCATTTTCTTTTATTTATTTTGTATAAAGAGCTAAAAAATGAATGCCTCCTTTATAAAATTATTAATGTACTCAGTGACATACGATTTTTAAGAAATACTTATTGTGAATTTAAAAAAGTTGATAATTCCAAGTAGATTATTGTATAAACAAATGATTCAAATTGTGCTTCACGATGTTTGTTTCGCCGGTCCCTGACTGACTGGTGGAGTCTGTTGTCTATTTTGCCTATTTTGTTGTGTTGCCTATTTTATAAGTTAAAAAAAAAAATTTAACTTATAAAATGTTTTATTTTCAGACGCCTTAACTACTACGGATTTGAATGAAAATCGGCGAGAACGTTTCGAGACGTTAAATACTATAACATATACGTCTATGGGTCTAACTCTATTCCAGCTCCACTTGCACAGCGATAATATTTGTAATTTTTTGCATGGTCTTCTGTGTTTGCATGCTACTTATGTTTTATTTTGTAAAAGTGCCAATAAGTATATGGTCGAATTGAATCAATACGTTTTTATTTTACCGGGGTTCGAACCCACCACATTCCGAATTTCCGAACAAGGCAAAACTTTACCAAATTGCCATTCAGACTGACATTATAGAGTCGAAATTATTGATATACTTATTGTTGCACGACAAAAGAAAAACATATATAACTTAAAATGCACTGTGCATTCCAGGGAAAAAGCTTGACCGACCGACTAGACCGAGTTTTCTTCCCCAAAACTCTCTGCATACTAAATTTCATGTAAATACATGCAGCTGTTGCCGAGATTACGATTAATATAATATATACAAGATTGTCTCGTTTAAAGTATAAGCTCCTAGCTGACCCGGCAAACGTTATTTTGGCATTGCGTGTATTTTTTAATGCTTCTGTATTCTTAATGCTAAAAAAATCCTGACAATAACCAACACATAAAAGAAAGATTTATCCAATTTGGCGCAGTCGCTTGGAAGTTATGCGCGTACAAACATTTATGTAATTAATTTTTATTTATATACATTATAAATTGAATACTTGTTATAATTGATAGTTTCATAGATTGAATTACGATTAACTTAAAAAAAAGGAAATATTTAGTTAAGTCTACTATTAAATAGTAGACTTATCTACATTGACGTTATACTTAATTAAAAGGCCTTTATGGTATGGTATAATATGAAAATATTATATAATATTTATGGTATAAGGCCTAACAATTGTTTTGACGCTCCAAATTTTATTCTTTAATTATTATTTAGGTAATAAGTAAATTTAATAGATTTTTTTATCGTGATTTGTCAGTGTTGACAAAGGAAATGGGTTTGAAGGCTTTTTTGAAAATTGCTTTTTAGGGTTCCGTACAAAAAGGGTAAAAACGGGACCCTATTTCTGAGACTTCACTGTCTGCTCGTCCGTCTGTCACCAGGCCGTACCTCACGAACCGTGATAGCTAGACAGTTTACATTTTCATAGATGATGTATTTCTATTGCCGCTATTACAACAAATACTAAAAATAGAATAATATGAAGGTTTTAGGTGAACAAACATGATTTTTTGCCGTTTTGTACGGAACCTTTCGGGCGCGAGTGAAACATTTGCCGCATTCGGCCGATTCGCATTTGGCCGATTTTTTATATAGGCGACATAAGTAATCTTTCATATGCGCGTCGACCTCCGTATCATAGACTACATCCGTAGATGACTTCAGAGTTCAGACTGATGATGATGACTTTTTATTCAATGGGAAAGTACCTTAATATTCCAGGGAATGACTGTGGAAGCAATTCATTATAATGACACGCATCATTTAGCGCAATTACTACGTAATTACGTTTTGGCGCGTGTTCCATACGTCGATTTTAGGGAAATGATATAATTATGTCACTTAATTATATCGTTACGAATTAATATCTCAAAATACATTATTACGTACGGAATATAATCTTTATAATGTTATGTTTTGTGACTCACAACTTCTTGTGGAGCGGACAGGAATTGTGTAAATTTTACATATTGTAACAACACTGTAACCAATTTCTGGAATCATTGATTGATTGGAAATAGCCGGGTAACGAGCACACAGATCGTCTGATGTTACCACCCATTGGTGCGAATACCACGTGCCCATCGACCGAATTGCCATTAAGACGGACGATTTAAGGCACCCGTTTATATCTCGCATTAGCAACATAGCTTATCCACAGTTACAAATTTACTGATTACAATCACAATATAACATTGTAACAGCCTCCGTGGTGTAGTGGTTAGAGCTTGGCTCTCTATTCGGAGGTTGTTTCCAAGTTTGGTTAGGACAATGCAGGCTGATCACCTAATTGTCTGGCAAGAAAGATGATCCATGCGTCGAATGGGCATGTAAAAAGTAGGACCTGCGCCTGATCTCTCGCCAGTCGGGACGGATAGTCCCACTGGTTATAATAGTAAAGGAGGAGAGTGTGCTCTTGTGTACTGAGCACCCACTTGGGCACTATAAAATTAATCCTGCGTAACTGGCCTGGTTTCAATGAAACCAGTCACCGTCACCAAAATTGGTGCGGGGAGAGTTATATTTTATAACATTGTAATAACATTTATATCGTTGGATTTAAATCTATGTAAACTGTTTATTTTCGGCGCTTTGATGTATCTGTTAGTATTTAACTGGCATAAATAAATATAAAGTTTTATTGAGTAAGATTCCATTGCGTTTGCAACTAAATCTTTCAAAAGCTGGCGAAGTGTTGAGGGTTTATTTCGTGTTCAACCCCTAGATTTTAGTCAGTATTATTCGGTCGGTTCGGTCGTAATAAGGGGGTAGAAAATTTAGGGGTTGAACAGAAAATAAAATTAGTTAAGTTATACTACTTTATATTTAAAAAATTTATAAAAATTAATTTATATTTTATAGGTTAAAATAATAATTAATTTAAAGTCCAACTGATATTCTTTTAATTATTTACGTTTAATAAAGCTAATTTTACCCTAATGATTATCAGTTCACGCGGCGATACGCAACGCTTCGCGGAGGTCCATTTTTGAGATAGCTATTCAAAATTGAACTTTATTCACTACACACAATTCACAAAAATACACGTTTCATTTGACATCAGTCGTACACTGCCCATGCGCTGTGCAGCGCGGTGCAACCTGACATTGGCCCTCTTACAATGAAACGTGTATCTTGTCTCGTTATCTGTTGTGTAATGGATAAAATTCAATATAAAATAGTTATCTTAAAAATGCAGCGCCATGTCGCGTATCGTTTCGTTTCGGTGTGAATTGCTGACGACCTCTGTAGCTCAGTGGTTCAGCGCGTTGGTGCTCAAGCCGGGGGTCGCGAGTTCGAATCCCGCCGAAGGAAGTGTGTTCCTGGGTCATGGATGTGTATTAAATATGTGTATAATATATTAAAAATCTTAAATATATGTATAGTATAAAAGTATTAAATATACTTTCCGTTTTCTGGTACCTGTAACACAAGTTCTTCGGATACTTAGCACGGGGCCAGATTGACGTGGTGTGAAGCGTCCATAGATATTATTAATATTATAATAAAATGGATCCTAATGATAGTGCTCTACGTAGCAGCTACGGCGTAGCACCGCGTAGCCTTCGGGGAAGCCTTCATAAATAACGCGTAGGTACCATCGTACACGATAGTAAAAGTCAGTCTTTAAGTTGTGTTGTGTTACAATTTAAGAATTAATAATATACATATATATATATATATATATATATATATATATATATGTATGTTATATATATATATATATATATATATATATATATATATATATATATATATATATATATATATATATATATATATATATATATATATATATATATATATATACATAATAATAACTCCACACCGATTTCGGTGACGGTGGCCGGTTTCATTTAAACCAGGCCAATTACGCAGGAGTGATTTTATAGTGCCCAAGTATGTGCGCAGTACACAAAATCGCCAAACCCAGTGGGACGGATAACCGACACGACTGGCGAGAGATCAGGCGCAGGTTCGACTTTTTACATGCCCAACCGACGCATGGATCATCTCTCTTGTCAGACAATCAGGTGATCAGCCTGCATTGTCCTAACCAAACTTGGAAACAACATTTTCCCACGACCTCCGTTGACTTGAGAGCCAAGCTCTAACCACTAGACCACGGAGGCTGTTATATACATATGTTAGCATTGAATAGGCTTCGAAACTACTGGACCCAATTTGATGAAATTTAGCACAGATATAGAGTAGACCACGGGGAAGGGCATAGGCTACTTTTTATCACGGTGAAATGTACGTTTTTAGCGGAAAGTGGTCTAGTATTATTATAAGTTTGGCGTGAGACAGTAATTAATTATCTTAGGTATGATACCATAAAACCAGGTCAGCTAGGTTTTATACATAATTTAAAAAAAAAACCACACCACATTTTTTCAATGTAGCCATCGAATAAAACACATTAGTTTAACATCACGAAGGCAATTTGTAAAAATGTTTGTGGAAATTGGAGACTATGAGAGATTATAATAAATATGTAGGAAGTATAAAATAAATAATCATTATTTTTTTAAAGTGTTTCCTGCATTTTCTTTTTCTATTTATAATTTGTAATAGTTTTTCGTATAATATTTTCCTTGTATTTTTCTTTAAGCATTCATATTTTACTTTTTACTCCTTTGAATAATAATAATGTAATATAATACCAATGGACGCTTCCCACCATGTCAATCTGGTCCCGTGGTAAGTTCTCGAAGAACTTGTGTTACGGATACCAGACAACGGAAATATATTTAATACCTTTATATTATACATAATATATTTATGATTTTTACTATATTATACACATATTTAATACACATCTATGACCCAGGAACGCGGAACAACTTTTTGTTTCTTCGGCGAGATTCGAACCCACGACCCTCGGCTTGAGCATTAAAACGTTCAACCACTGAGCAACAGAGGTCGTCATAGATAGTTAAATGCTTTAATTGCCTTCTGTAACTAAATAAGTATCGCGAGAGCTTTTTTTTGTAAAAGTATTCCACACATAGCAATTCGTAGGAGTTCGACTTATTAGGGTTCCGTAGTACTCAAGGAACCCTAAAACCTGAAGGACGGACGGACAGAGCGAAACCATAAAGTTTCGCTTTGTCCGTCCGTCCGTCTGTCTGTCTGTCCACTCTTCTAACATCTGTATTTATGCATATAAATGTATGAAATTTGGTATAGTTGTATGTTGAGTATAGATCTCAGTTTTGGCATCATAAAATAATAATAATGTTATATTTTTAGGGGCAACTCCCCGTACATGTGAAGTGGAGGTAAAATTATTTTTTTTATTCCATCCTATCATGCCCCACATGATAGGTATTGTCGAATAGGTCTTTATAAATGAAGGCAAGGTTTCATACATAACTTTTTGTGATGTAAACCATTTTCGAGTAATAGACCTCCGAAGTGGTTTACAAGTTTGAATAGGACACTAACTTTTGAAGTAATTTGAAAAAAAACCCCTATTACGGGTTGATAGTTACGGAACCCTCCTTAGATAATATGTCCTAACTTCTGACATGCTCTTGGTTAGGTTATGTTTCTCTTCATTTTGGGGCACTACTGTTTTCACATACGTGAGCAAAATGTTGTTTATTCGTATACAAGACTTTCCCAGCTTGCAGTGATAGCTTTTCTCCGTTTCTCGCGTCGTCAGTCTGTGTCGTGCAGTGGCAGAGGCTGGTCGTTCGCTGCCGCAACTTTTCGCGATGTTGTGAATTGTGATGTGTTTGTGAAATATGGATGACATTGAGAAAATTGAGGGTGAATATATAAAATATTTATTTATTTAGTTAACATAAATGTAGCATTATGTTATAGACTGTGGATTTAGTTAAGTTGAACGAACAAATTACAATATTAATACAAATTATAAACTCTTTGTTTTGATAAACAAATACAAAGAAATAGACTATTTTGAAGTTTATTTAGCTCAAGACATTTAGAAAATTGTGTCTTAGATTTTAGAGAACTTATCACTGAGCTTAGTTATGATAATGTTAAGGGTTTCGTACCACAAAAGAAAAAAAACGGAGCCCTTATAAAATTCCTACTACCTACTTTGTATGGAACCCTCGGCGGGGGAGTCCAACTAGCTTCTGTCCGGTTTTTATTTATATGCGACATATTAGATATATGCTGCCTGTTATTCGATAATAATAGTAATATACTGGGTAAAACAGATTATTTTGCGTTTGCAGTATAATATTTTCTGAAAAAAACACCATGGTTAAGCTACGGTACAACAATCAATCATACCTGTAAAACTTAGCACTTAGCTTTTCAACAATATAAAAGGTTATATTTAATACGCCACATTTTCTATGCTCGTACATCTAAAAGAAAAAGTTTCTTATGGTTTCAAAGTTCAGGCCTCCAGAGTTTAGGAGATGAAATACAATATACAATATATACGAAAACTTATGGCAAAAGCTCCCAAAGTATACTATCATGTAGTCCTTATATAGCTTGCTTGTAAAAAGAAGTCGTTAGAAATTTGTGAGAAATAAAAAAAAACTTCATGAAAAGTTAAAATCTAAGCATTTTTTATCGTTATTTTCTTAACAGAACTAAATTTATCGTTAGGGTCAGCTCTCACCGAGACGCGACGGGGCGTGAACTTATCAAGATAACGACTCAAAATTCACTTCACTTCTAAATCTTTACTCACTATACAAAAAGTTTCATTGCAAGAGCGGCGCCGCCTCTGCGCGGCGCGATGCAGCTCGTAATTCGAATTCTTGCAATAAAACGGTAATCTTTTTGTATAATGAATAAAATTCATTTTTGAATCGTTACCTTAAAAAGGGCATATGGCACTGACGCATATTATGCAATAATCACAACTCATTCAATAGAATTCCCGATAAATAGTTTCGAAATCTACCAGACTTGATTCTACTTCGACTTGGGATAATGTCAACATCACCATTGACTGGTTAGATAAATATAGATACAATAATGCTTGATGCATGTTTCCAGGATGAAAAGTGTAATCAATAAGTTATAATATTGTCCATAATCTATATTTATGTAAGGCAAATGTAAAAGAATGATCTATCAGCACACAGTTCAAACAGCTGAACGATGCCTGCTAAAATTTGGCATACATTATATTATGATAATAATATTGTGTAATTGTGATGTGTGTATTCACTAGGAATTATTACATTTTTTTAAATTTCACTAATTAAAGAGACCGTAACATGCATACTTACCAAAATATCTAGCTTTAGTCAAAAACAATTTTTTTTAACAAACTTACCTTTAAGGTTTTTAAGAAGACTGTCCCCCTGGTTTCTGAAAGGCTAATCAACGCCAAAATTAACTAATCAACGGTCAAATCTCTTGTCAGGTGTAAATTGAGTTGCAAAAAGCTTGATCAGTAGTTTGATATAAACGTGTTAGTTAACAAAACTAATGTCAAACCCATGGTCAAACCACATGTCAAACGCTGCTTTCGGTTTCTGGAAAGCTATTTAAGGCGTAAATGTGTCATCAATGATTAGTAAATTTTTCACTAATTAGCGTTTCAGAAACGTAAATTGATTTAACCTGCCTGGTAACTCAACAACGTGTTAGTTCATTAACTATTTGATCAGTCTTTCAGAACCCGGGTGTTGGTCTTAGATACAGACAGATTTTCTGTAATCCTCGTTGTGAGACGGATTAGCTTATTTCCTGACACCTTCATAATATATTATCATGTGCTCAATAATTCCTGTTTGTACGAATCGTGGTGTAGGTAAAGCTGAGGGTAGTTTAAAATTAATGAGGTGTCTGTATCTTATGACACAGTAAAGAGATTGCGATTGTATTATACAGGATGCTTCGTTATCCGAATGAAATATTCAACCCAACATTAGGCTACAATATTACGTAAGTAATGGCAGTACGCATAACTAAAAATTTATTTCCTGACAACTCGCACTTCGCATGAACACCATTACACTGCCGTACAACGCGTCGGCTACAAGGTCACGCGCTTGACGAATAGTAGGTACGGGCGCGTGGTGATGAATAGAATTTAAGATTTTATAGGAGAATCTGGTCAAAATTTAAGGTCACATGTTTTATATATTTTTGGAACGAGAATCGAACACTGATTACGCTCCTTGAATATCTATTTTTGTTAACTGAGCATTCTGTATAAGATAGATGTATTTAAACATGCTAGATGCTTATACAGATTTAAAGGTAGAATTATTGCATATCATGGTAGCTACGAGGTAGCTTGTTGTGTGGGTGTGGGTGGGTGTGTGGGTAATGTTTATCGGTCAATATTAATACCCAAGTTAAAAGTCACGCCATTCGCCAGTGCGCGGCTTTTAACTGAGTAGGTACTTATAAAGGGGTTCCGAGACGAGCAAGCAGATCGGTGGCAAGCACGTAATTTTTTGTTGCTTGCCCAAACAGTTTGATACGCCCGTTAACGCCTGTCAAGCGGCTTGCTCAAGCTAGCCCCATTTTTCCTCATTTCGACTCCGATTGTCGGCAAATCAAATTATCCGCCATCATTGCTACTGAGCTATGCTTGATCAAACTGACAGAGAACACTGTCAAAACGACACGTCAAGCGGTCTCGTCAAGCAAAATATATTATTTTCGAGTACGAGTTCCACCGTGGACCAGTGCGCAGAAACGGCTCGAAGGATTAATGATGTGTATGGCGGCGGTGTCGCAAAAGAAGACACAGTGCGTTTTTGGTTCCAACGTTTTCGTTCTGGAAATTTCGACCCGCAGAACAAGGCCCGTGGACGGCCGGAGACCAGTTGATAATGAAGAATTGAAGACTATTGTGGAAGCGGATCCTTCGCAAACTACGTCCGAGTTAGCTGCAGGCTGCGGTGCTAGTGATAAAAAGCTTGATCACCATGAATTTGAAAGAAAGGGATTTTAAATCGAATCATTACCTGTGATGAAAAGTGGATCCTGTTCGATAATTGGAAACGCTCATCGCAATCGCTAAACCCTGGCGAACCAGACAAAGCCTGCCTCAAGCAAAAATTGACTCGAAAAAAGTTACTTGCGACCGTTTGGTGGACTGGTGCCGGTGTCGTTCACTACAGCTTTTTTAAATCTGGCCAGACGATTGCGGCAGATATCTATTGCCAGCAACTACAAATCATGATGGAAAAGCTAGCTGCTAAATAAGCGAGGTTGGTCGAATGACCAACCTCGGTTACCAACCGGACCAACCTAGCAGCAGTGGCCTAGAGCGAATGCTCTAGGCAGTGGCTGGCTGGCTGCTTCACGACAACGCAAGACCACACACCGCACAACAGACGGCTTTATTTTTTAATTAGTAATTATCTAATTATAATATTTTTAATTAGTAATTATCTAATTAGATAATTTAATTAGATATTAATTAGATTTTACTTAGATAAGCTTCAATTGGAATATTTAAAATATCCACGTACTCCCCGGACCTTGCTCCATCAGATTACTATTATTTTTGAAATTTGGATAACTCCTTGTAAGGGAAAAAATTCAACTCCGATGGGGCAGTCCAAAGCGCCTTCAAAGATTTTATTGATCCCTGTCCGAATAGTTTTTTTAGTAAAGGAACCAATGAACTACCTATGAGGTGGCAAAAGTTCATAGATAGCAATGATATATACTTTGATAAAATCAATATATTTTGTTTAAAAAAAAAGACTTTATGTTCCCCCTTTACAAAACGCCAATTTCATATGTAATGTCCTAATATTAAAATGTGAATGTCAGATTAACTGGACTGAATTTTCACGCATTCGTTATAGATGAATTCTCAATGATTCGGCCAATATTGATTTTTTCATAAGTTTTTATATTTTACTAGGCTTGACATATTATGTGATTTTGGATATTTATGAATGGCATGAAAGGATTAACTATGGTATGAAATGTGAATGTAATTTCGCAGATTTTATGGGATTATGTCTGTCTGTTTAGGATTCCGTAGTTCACGTCTCGGAACCCTTATGGTTTCGTAATGTCCGTCCGTCCATCCGTCATCGATTTACTGCCCAAACGGTTAGTGTTGGAAATATTTCATATTTGCATGGATATGTGTATTTATCACGTCGACAAAGTGTTAAAACAACGCCATGAATAATTGTTTTTGGGGTACCTCCCCTACACATAAAGTGGGAATGTTTTTTTTTCCGCGTATACCCATTTTTTTTGTTCAAATGAGCAATTTTGTTCAAGTTGAATGTTGGATGCCCGGTCCCCTCTAACGGCTAGCTCGAAAAATCTAAAAAAAATTAATGATGGTAGTAAACTTAGTAGACTTATATAACTTTGTTAGTCTGAACCATCCTGAGGGTTATAGATATTTAACTTGTAAACTTGCGCTCACTTTGAAAACTTAGTACATATATAACTAAATAAATATGTAAAATATTAGTATAATGGTACGGAACCGTACGTGCGCGAGTCCGACTCGCACTTGGTCGCTTAGCGAGAATAACCAATAGGCTACTTTTAATACCGCAAAATCATCCACCTGGTAGTTTAAAAATGAATAGGTTACTGGTTACAGAACAGATTAAAAGGAACTTCAGCCCATAAGTAACAGTATATTTTATAACTGTTTGAGTGTACAGAGTGCTCAGTGTGAGTTTTTCTTTTAGCATTCGATTGTGAGCGCGTTTTGCGTTTACTAGAAATTTGTTGTGAAAAACAGCGCCATCTAGTTGTAAACGCGACAACTAGGTCAAATCACATACAAATTTCTTGTAATCGCCAAACGCGCTCACGATCGAATGCGAAAAGAAAAACTCACACTTAGAACTGTGCTGGTTCCTGGTAGAAATTTATGTTCATAATAATATCACACACCTGTTTTATACACTTTTCCAATTTATTTAGGCTTTTACATTATTTTATAGATAAACACAACCCGTTTCGATTAACTCATGACACCTGATGATGAGTTAATCGAAACCGTGGAAAAGTGTATAAAAAAGTTGTGTGATATTATTAGTAACAGTATAATATTAAGTGTCCAATGAGTCCATGCTCGTGACTTGGTGTGCAGTAGAGCGTTGTAATAAAGTAGCGTCAAGTTAGTGCAGGAGGCCCTCAATTCGACTGTATTTTATTTGTTTGTTACTTCAGAACTTTCGATTGGGTGAACAGATTTTGATGAATCTTTTTTTATTTGAAAGCTGGTGCTTCCCGTGTAGTCCCATTTCAATTTGGCCTAGTTCTGATAATGGCGAACAGTTAGTAGCTCGGGTAACATAAACTATATAATTTAGGTAGTCGGGTTTTATAAAAAAAATACTTCATTGCTATTTGATAATCCACAATACGTACTATGTACTACTACAATACCTTCAGAGAGAGGCTATCAGTTGCACAAATAAAATTTGTTTGTCCCACAAACAAATTTAAATGTAGCCGGAATTTAAAGGAAACATTACAAATGTTAGCCTTAGAGGCTAGAACTATATGATTCGGAATCCAGCGGTCCCGACAAAATTCAGAGCATCAAAAATAGAACTCGGCAATAATACAATAGACCTGAAAATCGAACACACAAGTGTCGATTCCTTATCAATGCCATATATGACAGCTCGACACTCAATACTACAATTTTCAACTTTATTTCAGTGCTCTGAATTTTCCCGGGCCCGCCGATTCCGGATCATAATATAGTTCCGGCCTTAGG
This sequence comes from Phengaris alcon alcon, assembly GCA_037179445.1. NCBI lineage: Eukaryota > Metazoa > Arthropoda > Insecta > Lepidoptera > Lycaenidae > Phengaris > Phengaris alcon. Next base: position 735,532 of record JAYRCH010000662.1, read on the forward strand.
GACAAATCCTTATTCGATTAATTTATTTACAATACGATAAATGTGAGCGAAAATATGGAATTATCTAGAAAGATTCAACAACTTTTCCTTTTATAGATCTTTCGCTGTCTTTCGATAGAAAATTTCTATTAAAGGATTGGAGACATATCATGCAACATTACATGCCAAATTAACTACGGAAGATGCCACGCCCTGTTACGTCAATTTGTACCATAGCACCGAGTGATAAGATATAAAATAGATAAACTAGGTTCACTTGGCTGTCTGCCAGCGTATCTTTAACTATTTTTACCTTGAAGTCACACTGTCGCGAGGTTAATGTCAAGACTAATGATTTTATTAGAAGTTCTATAACAATGAAAAAGTGGCTTGAATTATCGGAGATAGAAGTGACGTTGACAGGTGGTAGATAAGATGTTTGTTATATTAAAAATGTTTTTTCTATTTTTATACCAATTCAGATTAATCCGCCGGTTAGAGGCTGGAAAGGAAGATAATTTTTAAGGTTACAAGTTACAACACAGGTTGTAATAAACGTATGGATCATGTGTTGCTAAATAATTACTGCGGACCGACCCTTTAAATGTATTTAACTTTTGACGACCTCTGTGGCTCAATGGTTAGCGCGTTGGCGCTCAAGCCGGAGGTCGCCGGTTCGAATCCCGCCAGGGAACAAAAGTTTTCTGTGTTTCTGGGTCATGAATGTGTATTAAATATATGTATTATATAATAAAAATCTTAAATAGAAGTATAGTATAAAAGTATTAAATATATTTTCGTTATTTAGTACCCGTAACACAAGTCCTTCGAGAACTTATAGACGTAACCAGATTGACGTGGTGTGATAGCGTCCATAGATATTATTATTATATATAATTATATAATTTGATGTATCTAATGATAAAGGTGTGGGGCAAAACTGAACCTTTAGCCAAGTTGCCATCGTTAATTACAACGACGAAGTTCGAAAACAAAAATATATGGGAATTGATAAAAGTGACATAGCATTGCTAAAGGCTCTGGTGTCATGTCGTGACGGTCGGGAGGTCATCACTGGCGGCCCGAATAGGATGCATGCACCTGCACACTTAGCATAACAGCCGTAGAAATGGTTTCTTTCTACGGAAGAATAGAAAAAATGACAGATTGACAGAGGAAAGCTGTCATTTTGACCATATTATCTGTCAGTATGTTTATTCTTGTGTAAACGCTATGGTGGTCATACTAAGCGTGCAGTGAGTTCCAGTGTTATATATTATTATCTGTGTTTTTTTCATAAACCATTACGAATTGTATAAAAAACAAGACTCCAATTACCACAGTATCACCGGCTGTTTGAATTATGCATTTTTTTTAACCTTTTTGTTTTTGTTTCCGGAGGGGGAAATGCATTACGCATACCACCTGGGCGCACACACACATAGTGGTACAACACCACCACGCCTCTCCCTATGCGATCCCTCCACGGCCGCAGAAGATAGGGAGTACGGCGCACCGTAATACCGGCACTCCTCTTCTTCTGCGGTCCCACCTCCAGGCGCGTCAGCAGCAGACTCCTCCAGTCCGCCGGGAGCGCCCCTACTCGGGCCAGCCGGTTGCAAACCAGCCGGTCCTGGTTGCCTCTTCGCTTCACCGTGGGTCCTCATCCACGGTTACTAAGCCCCACCGCCACGACAAGGCGGGCAACCATCGGGGGGATGCATCCTAAACCTATCCTAACCTATCTTTATCCTTACCTAATTTTTAATCTTCTGAGACCCATAAAACGTGGTGGAATATTAGATTATTGAATCCCAGTTTTCTATGGCGTCGTGGTCTTTTTTGGTCGAGCCTTTAGGTACTAAGTAAAACTTCTATGTTCGGTTCGCCGTTCGGCTCCATCAATTATCGGGTTTGTGTAAGAAGGAAGTTTCCTCAATACCAAATTCACATCCACTAATCCTTAGAATAGTTGTCGAAGTATGAAAAGGAACATCGTACTTGTGTATGAAATTTCGAGTGAACACAGTTTGAAACATTTGCACTGCGGTATAAACTTAGCCAATTAATGTTCGAAAGTTGTTTGAATTACAAGACTCACTTCATATGCAAGTTTATTGAATACGGTTATTCTTTGTTAGTGTTTTTGTAATAAAACCAATCCAACCATAAATTACTACAATGTTATGTCAAGGGCCATCCTCACGGTCCAGCCTGCAAATCCAGTAGCCTGTCCGCAGTGTCAAATTGAAAATTATTATCACTATTGACAGCTAATTAATTGACACTGTTGCCTGGCAGTTGGAGTTGCAGGCTGCACCGTGAGGATGGTCCTATAACTTTAATTACATACAGTTTAATAATAATATCTATGGACGCTTCACGCCACGTCAATCTGGCCCCGTGCTAAGTATCCGAAGAACTTGTGTCACAGGTACCAGAAAACGGGAAATATATTTAATACCTACTTTTATACTATACATATATTTAAGATTTTATTATATGATACACATATTTAATACACATCCATGACCCATGAACACAGAAAATCTTTTTGTTACTTTGGCGGGATTCGAACCCGCGAACCCCAGCTTGAGCACCAACGCGCTGAACCACTGAGCCACAGGGGTCGTCAATTATAGATTATAGTAATTATTGCATAATATCAGTGTCTTGTTCTTTACCTCTTCTAATTATTATGTCTGGAAGTTATCAGTAATTAAACCATCTTAGTTATTTTTCTAATTAGTTTGTGATTATTTTTTAATTTAATATTATAATATCGTGTTATTAACTAAGAAACAAAAGTTATTTTCGAACTAGTGAATAAAATTTTTCATCGCGCTATTCAACTATGTAATAGCGCCATCTGTTATCACAATGACGAAAGTAAAGTTAATTACACAAACGCCTTGACAGTAATTATTCGGGCACAGCGGTTTCATTAGCAGACCACTTGACAAATGGAAAGGTCAATAACGATTTAATTGTTCCTCATAGGAAATATTATAAATTCAATTTGTTTTAAAGTGTCTGCAAGTGTACCCCCAGTGTACTAGCGAGGTGGACCTTGGGAGAAAATACGTCTGAGAAGACTTACTTCGAAGGATCACGAAGTCCAGCATTCTAAGTAAAATCTAAATGTTAGTCTGATCCTACTGATAAAAAATCTCATACTGAAGTTATGCCCGGTTTCTGAAGTTCTTACATAAACTCACACTAATACCCGGTTTTTAAGGGCAATTTGTTGGTAGTTTACCTATTCATTTTGTAAAAGAAAAGTCATTATACCTTAGGTCCTAAGTACTTCCTCCAGCTTAACCCAAATCCCAGGGGCTCCTCTGATCTCGTCACGTAGCATCTAATATTTATAATATTATATCGCCGTAACTTTCTTTATTAAAACAATAACATAGCGGACACGTTTCTAATTTAGTATATGGGAGTGTTTTTATTGCTGTCCTTTCACAACAGCACCGTGTCGTGATTGCGATCTTTATTGGGGACATTTTAGATTCATGACCTATTCAGCCTTTTAAAAAGGCTTAATACAATATTAAATTATTTTTAAGGTTCCGTACCCTAAGGTTAAAAACGGGACACTATTACTAAATAATATAAATAAATAAATAATCATTTATTTCAGATATAAAGTACATCCATTAGTGTTCTAGTATTCCCATTTAGTAACAATTTTCCATATTCTAAATAAGTAAAGTAAGTATTTTTTTCACAATATATTGTACCTCGTTACGGGCGCATGTAGACCAATCCAGTGCTTTAACAAAGGGGCAGGGCAGGGAGTAAAGGTAAGGGGTAGGAGTAAGGCAAGTAGGTGGCACTAAAACATCGCTGTTCGTCTGTTTGTCACCAGGCTGTATCTCGTAAACCGTGATAGATAGACTATTGAAATTTTCACAGATGATGTATTTCTGTTGCCAGTATAACAGTAAACAGTAAACGTATTTTTTTTTTCGTTTTGTACGGGGACCCTACGTGCGCGATGCCCACCTTAGCCTTGAACTTGGCCGTTTTTTTGCGTAAAACATGGCTTTGATATTTTCGTATTACTTGAATTGCTATGGCACCCAACTATTGTCAAGTTCTATCTAATGTTATTGGTTTTAAATTGTGTAATGGTTTAGAAGGGCAATTGATAAGGTCAATATAACACATGAAATGTTTATGACATACGACAAAACTTATAACTAAATTATATAATGGACTAGCGTTTGCCCGCGGCTCCGCCCGCGTAAATACAGTATACCACGGAAACATTGTACGTTTTCAGGATAAAATGTAGCCTATGTTTTAAACCAGAGCCTAAACTACTACTATATAATTTAATTAAAATCCGTTCAGTAGTTTTTGCGTAAAAGAGTCGTAAACATCCATTTATCCATCCTCACAAAATTTCACGTTTATTATAATAGTAAGATTTGTACGTTAGTCTTATATTAAATTACCTATTTATTTTTACATTTATTTATTTTAGGACCCATATTACACTCGCTTTTTACTCGACTCCGGCAAAGCCAGAAGGAAGGATAATTATTTTGGCAGTCTATGTATGTATGTTTCACTGTAACGTCTAAACTACTGATCCGATTTTAACGAATAAAGTGTCAAAAGATTTGTAATAATGGCTCGGGTGACATAACCTATATAATTTGCGTAGTCGGGTTATAGATTTAACGTTTGATTATTCGCAGTCGGGTTAAAACAAAAGTGGACCTAAATAATGAGGACGTTATACGAGATCTATGCTGATAGTGAAATTGCTCCATCAGCAATATCAGGAACATCTTGATTTAACAACTAAGCTTTACACAATAGAGATTTATCGTTCGGATTGTAACGTGACTCATCGGATTGTCTTTCACAGAGATAATTGAAATCAATTGCTGCCACGACCTAACCGTATGTTCTTGGTTTGTTCACTTCAGGGTGACTAAACGATAAATATTCTGTTGTTGGGTGCCATTTTGGCTTTTGAGGTATGGTGAAATCAAGATGGCGTAACTCTTTCTTGTATGGAGATTTGTTCTATCAAATGTACGTTATATCCCATCCTTAGTTTTGAAATCACTGGAAAAAAAGGAATGTACCGTTTGTACTGGCACGTCGCATATATCGCAAACACAACGTTACAAATGTCACAAAACGTCGGTTACAATTAAAATACAAAAATCGCCGATTCATTATTGGTTCTACTAAAAAAATTTTGTATGCACTATGTGGTAACCGTAAAAACCATATCCTACTACTATTATAAATGTTAAAGTTTGTTGCTCTTTCATGCAAAAACTACTAAACGAAATTTGATGAAATTTGATATGGTGATAGTTTAGGCTCTGGATTAAAACATAGGCAACTTCTTATACCAAAAAAAGTACGGCATTCCCGTGGGATACAGGATATTATATTTACGCGGGCGGAGCTGAGGGAAAAAACTAGTAAACATAAAGATCTCAGTCTGACTTGACGTTTTAGTCAATGCCTAAATAGCTACAGTTTTTTGGCCTTTGAGTCGAGTCCGCCAGTCGCTTCTAACTTCTAAGATCAACTAGGCAAAAGCCGAAATTTAAATATATATTTTACTTACGACATTTGCCTGAAAGGGTAGGAACTTCTAGCTTTGACTAAAATACTTAAGTGAAAGGCCGAAATTGGATTTTTTACGGGGTTTGTCCGAAGGCTTTGGTCAAACCGAGGATAAAATAGTGATTCCGAGAATATCGACCTTTTTATGTAACATATAATAATATATACTTTAACTATACGCTCCTAAGTAGTCCCCTAAAACATTATTTTTATATGATATATTTTATGTTCGTAATCTCAAGAGTCCTCTCGCCACGGACCATAATCCCGGACAGTATTTAGGCTTTCATCGCTCTATTATCTATTAGTATGAATAGCTTAGATATTTTATTATGATATATGCGTTTGATATTTGCGTTCAAAGGATTTTTTTTAGAGTAACTTAGAGTAACTTGGATGGATAGTAACCGTAACTTTTATCGTAATTGTCGATTCAATTTTCATAAAAATTAACGTTTCTGCATACTTAAATTATTGGTCTCGGCGCTCGACTAGATACCGCGCTATCTAACAACAACAGTTCCGTGCATGCGGTGACTCATTATTATAGTGTGGATTTATAATATCATTGTGTGTAAGGTAATTTCTGGTGTTCGTGAATTCGTTACGTACATCTGACACGAAGATTTCAATGTGACAGGCTCGGGCACGCCGACTTCGGCGTACTATTTTTTGCCGCTTTTGTAACGAACGTCGAAAAAATCCTTCGAACGTTCGAACCACTGATATAACGACAGGCTAATGTAACGTATTATTAATAGTATAGCTGATAAAAATAGCGCGCTATGTACATATTGTTATAATTTTATAGTGACGGAGTCGCAAGACTTTTTACTTTACTTTTTGGCTGTTTCGTGGTACGCGACATAAAATTGGTTGAGAAACGATGGCTTACAGAGTGTGTCGCGCACTTGCGTTCCTGGTCCTTAAAATCCCAAACCCCCGTGGGCCTTCGGTAACATCACTTACTCGGCGAAACTACTGTTTACTTCACAAAAACAAAGTGCAATCTACAACAGAACTTTTAAACTACTTTTATTATAGATTTAACCCTGAATGATTGCGCTTTTCGGAAATATGAAATATACGATGAAATAAACAGCAGCAGCTAAACAAGAACATCCGTACTTAGTAATACTATAAGTTTCCGAGCGGAGAAGGCGAGCAATTTTTGACGTGACAACGTCTTATAATTCGATGGAGCCGGCTGCACGCACGACAAAACATGACTCATGCGGCGTTACCTCGCTCTGAGGCGTTCCATTTAAGGCTTGAAGTGCAAGCGAGAGCGCGGAATCTGTCTCTCTCCTACTTGAGTGAGCGATCCATCAGTATTTTCTTATGACGTTGTCACGTTCAACTATCGTCAACAGTAAAGCGACTTTACAGACAACCGATTATTTTTTCCTATTTTGTAAACTTTGAGCTCTAAAAGACTGTGTACTCGAGGCCATTGAGCTACGGATACTAGTGCTTTTATTTACCGTATATTGATAGAGTAAGCCTCCATACAGACGACAAAGCAGTTTTGAGCTGATAACGTAGTTACCCCCAAAATTGCCTGGCCGTGCCTCTCGTGATTGCTTTCAGCTTATTTATAGGTGGAGCCATTTGAAAAACTTTAACTTTTAATGCTTCAATTTTTGCCTACAAATTTGCACTATATTTTTTGATTGAATTGCAAATAACAAAGCCTTTTTTAAAACCCAACTTTGTATTTAAATTTTTCGTTTGTGTCTCTGTTGAATTTAATTTTCCACTAGCCTAAAGCTTATCATGCAATACTGAATTTATTCATTTAAGTATAGGTACAAAATTAAAAAAATGTGTCTTTCTGTGTGTGGCAAATAAATTAATGCTTTGTCCAGCATAGGACATTACTTATACTATTATGCTCATTCTACTTACATTGTACTAACTATATTATTCATTCTATTTTTTTTAAGTAAACGTCAAATTCTCATGAAACAAAATACAGCATATTAGATATATTTATATTAACTAGTCAGCGGTGGTCGAAATTCCATCATAAATCAATTTAATTTTGAAGATTAAACATTTTTATGGTTCTTTTGCCTCTTAGTGAGGAAAAAAATGTAAATGTAAAAAAAAACTGTAACGCACAGTGCTTTATAAGTCCAAAAAAGGGACATGTACTTTTTGTTACGATTTCGGAACGATTAGATCGAAATAAATGCAAGAGTAGAATTCCTAATTATCTAGTGTCTAATACCGGAGGTATGTAGAGTTGAGAGAGAACTTTAAAGGTCACTTCACGTCACGACACCATTTTAAATATTACGTCATCTGTTGGAAGCTACTTATACTTCTTACATAGCAACTTAACCTTTTTAAGTACGGCTCAATACACAGATGGTACAAATTTTAATTTTTCTATTATTTATTTATGGTATGTGCTTTAGGCACAATGAGAGTAATATGGATTATAAATGATGAATGAAGTTTAACTTCTACCTCGTGCACTCTCTATGATTTTTCGTAAAACGAAGTACAAAGTATTTGCTTCAGGTATTAATATAATATATTATTACCAACTTCAACAAACACAATTAATAACAAATAATATTAAAATTAGTTAACCTTTTGCTACGTTTAATATTCAGTAGTATCTCAACTTTGAGTTTCAAGATTTTCTTAACAATAACAATGTTGAAAATAAAGTAAATTGTATTGTTTAGGATAATCTAAATATTAGGAGGCAATGCACAGCTTTAATTGAAATATTATGACTCCATTTATATCCCAATCGATAAACCTCAAACCGCAAGGGCGTAAAATAGGGGGTAAAAGTTTGTATGAAACTTTTTATTACTTGGACATATTTGCATGATATTTCGTATGAATTGTGTACGAAAAAATAATAAGTTACGTATTTTAGCGTTTTCTAAAATTCAGCCGCTAGGAGGGTAAAATAAGGGATGAAAATTTTGATTTATTATAAAGATATCGTTTAAAACCCAATTTCACGCGGGCGAAGCCGCAGGCATATTTTAATATGAAATGAAATGAAATGAAATGAAATGAAATGAAATGAAATGAAATGAAATGAAATGAAATGAAATGAAATGAAATGAAATGAAATGAAATGATGCTTTATTTCGTGAAAATATGGTTACATATAGGTGTTACATTTTTTACATTAGTGCGCATATTTTGTCGCAGTTATCGACGTCCAAATATTTTATTTATTATTAACACGATTATAGTTTCATTATATAACATACCTATCGCTTTAAGATACATTTAATAACAGAATCAAATTGTCAATGATTAAGTATTAATTACAAACATCATTCATTATGTCAATATATAGAATGTCAAAATTTAATGTTGTTAATACAATTGTTAGATTACTATAAAAATGTCAAGAAAGAAAAAAATTAAAATGTGAAATCAAGAGCTCCATAAAATGTCAATAGATTTGAAAAAAATATAATGTTAATAATGATAATTAAATTTCAGTTCATTAAAAATTCTTTCACGTCATAATAAGATTTATTTATTAAAATTAATTTAAAACTTTACACTACAACAAGAAGGTTACTAGTTACTACACTAAGTATATCCAACCTTCATAGTAAGTTAAGATTAAAATAAAGTTAATTTAAGTTTAAAGTGATGAGTTAGTAGCAAAATAATTTAGAATAAGAATTTAAAGTTATAGATATAGATAGATATAGATAAGAGATAGATATCTATGTTGAAGAGTAAAAAGTTAAATTAAAATTTAAGTAAAACAAAGTTAAGGCCAAAAATCACGATGTTGATGTACGAGGGCTGCACTAAAAGTATCGGGAATGGAATATTTCCACTGTTCCTGTCATATTAAAATCTTTTTAATTTAAAACTCCTTGGTTTTAAAAATCTAATACCGTTTATTTATTTTAAAAAAGATTCTCGGTCTTGTCACAAGGTCTTGTCAAACTTGTTTAGTCGTTGAGAAAATGGAATTGACTCGAGAAAATTCTAGAGCGATGATTTATTATGACTTTCGAAGTGGTTTAACACAAAAACAGTGTGTCGACCGGATGATTTCTGCATTTGGTGATGAAGCCCCATCCAAAACCACAATTTATCGCTGGTTTGCTGAATTTCAACGTGGACGTGTCAAGCTCAGTGATGATCCCCGTCAAGGTCGTCCAAAAACTGCAGTCACCCAAGAAAACGTTGATGCTGTGCGTAAGCTGATTGAGGAAGATCGACATGTGACATATCGCGAAATTCAGGCAACTTTAGACATTGGCATGAGTCAAATACAAATAATCTTGCATGAACAATTAGGTGTAAAAAAGTTGTTTTCCCGATGGATACCGCATTTGCTCTGTGAAGAGCAAAAAGCGGCTCCCGTTACTTGGTGCGTCAGAACTCTCGAAAGATTCCACGCAGTATCCTCAAATGCTGTATACAACATCGTATCAGGTGATGAATCCTGGATATATGCGTACGAACCCGAAACAAAAAACCAGTCACGAGTTTGGGTGTTCGAAAATGAGTTAAAGCCAACAAAAATTGTTCGTTCACGGAGTGTTGCAAAAAAAATGGTGGCCACGTTTGTCTCCAAAACCGGCCATGTTGCGACTATTCCTCTTGAGGGACAAAGAACGGTTAATGCAGAATGGTATGCTAACTTTGTTTGCCACAGGTCATTTCTGAACTCCGTAAAGAGAACTGCAACCGCCGCATCATCCTCCATCACGACAATGCGAGTTCTCACACCGCGCACAGAACAAAAGAGTTTTGAGGCAAGAAATCATAGAATTATTAGACCATCCGCCGTACAGCCCCGACCTAAGCCCTAATGATTTCTGTACTTTGCCTAAAATAAAGAATAAATTGTGTGGTCAGAGATTTTCATCACCTGAAGAAGCTGTGGACGCCTACAAAACAGCCATTTTGCCCTTTTTTTGGAATGGTTGCTTCAATGATTGTTTCCATCGTATGGAAAAATGTGTCAAATTTTGCGGAGAATACTTCGAAAGGCAATAAATACATTTTTAAATAGAAATGTTGTGTCACTTCCTTGATTCCCGAAATTTTCAGTGCCGCCCTCGTATGTGCATGTTTAGTGTGTGTGTGTGTGTGTGTAAAATAAATAATATTTATAATAAAAAAAAATATAAATAAAATAAATAATTTACAATATAAAACAAAAAAATACTAATATCCTGCCAAAAAAATGACAGGACAAAAAAAGAATAATAATAAATATATTTAATAACAAAGAATATATTTCTATAATATGTATCACGGAACCCTAAAAACAGTGGGTGTGTACTTGTAACGTTACCTGCCTCTTACACGTGTCCGTTACGTAACCTGAACCAATTCTACCCCAGGCCCAGACGGGTAAGAGTACTGGGAGAGTTGGATACTAAAGACGGCACAAGACAAACACCAAACACTGGACACATAGACCCAGGAAGAGACACCAGATGCCAAACCAGATAAAACTACAGGATCACCATCTACTACCATCCGAATGTGTGGAAACTAGCCATAAGTCCATGTAAAACGGTGCCTTGAACTCGGAGTATCGGTCGCTGGAAAATCCATAAAATGTGTGGAGCTGGAGTCTTACAGCCGGCATGATCTTAACCCCAAACGATCAAAATCACGGGCTGTGTGACCATGACAAAAAAAAAGGTTAAGCAAAATTAAACATAATATAAAGAACAATTAAAGTATGGATACAAACATGACACACACACACACACACACAATTACAAATGAGCACGTGGTTTGGCGAATCAAATTTTGACAACTAATTTTACAAGGTGGTAATTTACATGAAAAAAATAATGTTTTAATACAAGCGTGATTACCGAATAAAACTTCACAACACAGATATAAAAAACTCACCTTAAGAACGGGATTAAGAATTTACGACTACATCTTGAGTCTATAGAAAATTTTATTCTAAAAGAGAAACGTCATTCGACGAAGTGCGTTCTTCTCCGTCTTCTTTTTTAAACTTTTGACAACTAAAAAACTAAAGCGTAAAGAGAAAAAGTCCATAAATCAAAATAAAAAGATATTATATTAATAATCAATATATTATGTAATATAATAATGCTTCTACTGTATATTAATTAGTATTCAATGTTAAATAATTATTTTTTAAGATTTAAGTCTGAAGTAAAAACGATCTATGAATCAAATATTAATAGCAAGGCTAACGCCATTTTAGTAAGGACGTGCGCCGATATATTATTATGTGAAGCAAAATTTGCGTATTTAACGTGAATTGTGAAACCGGAGGGGTAAAAAAGGCCGGTAAATTAAAGTTTATGTGGAGAAATGTGTTCAGAAATCTTATATATTTTAAATAAATAAATTCAATTTTGCTACACGCTTGTCAATCTCTCACAACTTTACATTTTTTATTATCTAAGAGGCAAAATAACCCTTATAAAGTTTAAACTGAAAATTATATGAATATTTATAGGCAAATTTTAAGTTTCGACCACAGGGCGTTCTAGTAAGTATTAATATGCAATAGAATAAACATGTAGCATACAATTCGTCAATGTAATCGCATATTAATGATTAGCATCCAATATCATCATCTATCCTTTGTTTCAGAGGAGGAGGGCACGGAGTTAGAGTTAGAGGCTCTATATCGGCGGTACTGCGTGCGACTCAAGCATGCGCTATTCGTCTCGGCATTATGTGTCACGCTACTGTGCAGCGTGATACTGTTGTGCGCGGTGTGCATACTACACTCCTATGTAAGTTTTCTCTGTGTCTTGCTACTGTGCAGCGTGATACTGCTGTGCGCGGTGTGCATACTACACTCCTATGTAAGTTTTCTTCGTCTCGATACTGTGCAGCGTGATACAGCTGCTGTACGCGATGTGCATACTAGACTCCTATGTAAGTTTTCTCTGTGTCTTGCTACTGTGTAGCATGATACTGCTGTGCGCGGTGTGAATACTACACTCCTATGTAAGTTTTCTCCGTCTCGATACTGTGCAGCGTGATACAGCTGCTGTACGCGGTGTGCATACTAGACTCCTATGTAAGTTTTCTCTGTGTCTTGCTACTGTGCAGCGTGATACTGCTGTGCGCGGTGTGCATACTACACTCCTATGTAAGTTTTCTCCGTCTCGATACTGTGCAGCGTGATACAGCTGCTGTGCGCGGTGTGCATACTACACTCCTATGTAAGTTTTCTCCGTCTCGATACTGTGCAGCGTAATACAGCTGCTGTACGCGGTGTGCATACTAGACTCCTATGTAAGTTTTCTCTGTGTCTTGCTACTGTGCAGCGTGATACTGCTGTGCGCGGTGTGCATACTACACTCCTATGTAAGTTTTCTCCGTCTCGATACTGTGCAGCGTGATACAGCTGCTGTGCGCGGTGTGCATACTACACTCCTATGTAAGTTTTCTCCGTCTCGATACTGTGCAGCGTGATACAGCTGCTGTACGCGATGTGCATACTAGACTCCTATGTAAGTTTTCTCCGTCTCGCTACTGTGCAGCGTGATACTGCTGTGCGCGGTGTGCATACTACACTCCTACGTAAGTTTTCTCTGTGTCTCGCTACTGTTCAGCGTGATACTGCTGTGCGCGGGGTATATACTACACTCTATGTAAGTTTTCTCTGTGTCTCGCTACTGTACAGCGTGATACTGCTGTGCGCGGGGTGCATACTACACTCCTAATTCCTATGTAAGTGTATCTACTAAACTGAACAACTGAATACTGAAACGCTACTTTATATTAGGGGCCCCCTATGCACAGGCTATTACTACCTCTGCTTGGTAGAGTGACAAGGGCAGCTCGTGACTTGAGCGCTACTTAATTTAAGCAGCGTTTCAGTATTCGGCCATTAGTCACGGTATTTCTTATAGTACGGAGTTAGACGCTCTATACCGGAAACACGCTATAACTCGTCTCGGCACTATCCGTTACTTTTATATGCAGCGTGATACTGTTGTGTGCGGTGTGCATACTTAACTCCTATGTAAGTGCTCTGTGTCACGCTACTGTCCAGCGTGATACTCAAGGGGGCTTCACGTTTATCACGCTGCATAGTAAGCGAAGTGTGCATTTTATTCTATTACTCTAATTTCGAACCGAAAAATGAAATTCTCGAATAATCATTCATCAATCCGCAGGGATCTTTATTGGGTCCCTTGTTGTTTAACATATTTATACATCATGTATCATCTCTATTTCCTAACTCCAAGGTATTGCTTTTTGTTAATGACATAAAGATTTTGAATCAAATTAAAAGTTTTGACGATGCTATGAAACTTCAAAACGAAATTAACAATTTTTATTATTATTGTATATCTAATCACCTAGAGCTAAACATATCTAAATGCTACGTTTGCACTGACAGCTGTAAACCCAACCCTCTAACCTACGATAAAAAAATTAGGAAATATATCCATTACAAGGGTTTACACTATTAAAGGCTTGGGTGTAACATTTGATTCAAACTTCTATTTGATGCTCTGAATATAGACAACGTCGTCAAAAAAGTAACTAAATCACTTGGTTTTATATCTAGAATCGCATCGGACTTCAATAACATTAAAACGATTAAAGTATTGTATTGTAGCTTTGTTCGCAGTCACTTAAAACACTGTTCTCCAATTTGGAATCCTAATTACCTAACGTATATTGAACCTATAGAAAAGATTCAGAAAAAGTTTTTAAAACTAGTTCAATTTAATTCTAAACCCTATATACCAAACTACCTTAAACGATGTTATTCTTCCACTATTTGAGCGCAGAAAAATAGCTGACACAGTTTTTCTCTTTAAATTATTTAATGGCACCGTGAACTGTCCAGAACTCAGTGAAAAAATCAATATTAACGGTTGATCAGTTTCACTTCAACAACATCAGCTCCTTTACGTTCCCTCAGTTGCGACTGCCTATCGTCAGAATTCTTATGTTCTAAGATCAAGTAGAGCATACAACGAGGCGTCTCGGAGCATCGAACTCGACTTATTTTTTACTACCATAAGAAAACTAAAAAAGAACCTTAATTACCACTTTTTAACCATATTTCCTAATCATTTACAAAAGTTAAAAATATTATAATATGTACTAATTCTGTATAGTATTTTTGCATGTTTTATGTTTGTAATTTATAAATTTATTTTTGCTATTTGCTTGTCTCACCTTCTTTCTAACTATAATACCTTATTGCTATTTGTGAAAACTTTTAATTGGCCTTCTTGTGTTACTTCTTAACTATATACATGTATTCTAACTGTTTTCCTGTAATTAATGAAAAAAAACTTATAATAAAAACAAACTTATAATAATAGCTCCCCACACCGATGACGGTGGCCGGTTTTATTGAAACCAGGCCGCTAAGCAAGAGTTATTTTATAGTGCCCAAGTGTGTGCGCAGCACACAAGAGCACTCTTTCCTCCTTTACTTTCGTAACCCAGGGGGACAGATGACCGACACGACTGGCGACAGATCAGGCGCAGGACCGACTTTTTACATGCCCATCCGACTCATGTATCATCTTTCTTATAAGACAATCAGGTGATCAGCCTGCATTGTCCTAACCAACTTGAAAACAACAAAAAATATCTTATAACGGTAAAAAATTAAGATAATATACAAGCAACTACGAAATATAAACGAACTTGCCAGTGAGTTCGTTTGTGAAGTTTGTCTTGTTATTTTATTAGTTTAGTTGGAATTTATATAATAGTATAATCATCACGTAAACGCAGTGCTAGTCGGTAACCTCGCACTGAAATAATATAATATTTAAACTTTTATTAAGAAATACGTTTATTAAGACACAATTAAGAGCGATTAGTATCTATCCTACACTTCTTGTGTAAGTTGTAAATTTAGTTTGTAGGTATTAGGTAGGTAGGTGTTGTAATAAAGATTTAGTTGTAGGTGCAGATGTACTTATTTATTTATTCCAGTTCATAGATAAGACAGAACAACGTGTATTTAATTCCATTGTAGTTTCTATGACACTCAGAATGTTAGTGACCTCACACAGCTGATTTCAATTAATATAATTGAATTAGTCTAAAATTACTTATTATTTTGAAATTAACTGTGAAATTAATGATGTCAGTGTCGTTCAGAGTGCATAATGTTATGTAGTGTAGTGTAATTTTTAAGTAAATTAGTTTTTTTTTCGAGTTTCTAGTTTATTTTTATCCCTAAACATCTTTATATTATATAAGCAGTGAATAATTAGCCCGAAATTTCCGTTATTGATTTTGCGAAAATTTTGTAATAAATAAATAAATTTTGTCTTATTAGAGCATTACTTAATATAACGCTTTATTAGTTTCACCTGTATGTTTGCTTGCTTGCTTGTTTGTTTGTTGGCAACCGACTCCTTTGGGCTCGATTTTGTCCTACTTTGAACGATCAGATTTAATTCAAACTTTGCACACCTGTCAAAGACCGATGACAATGCAGTAATTCGATTAAAATATCCGATTATCCTGATTAAATTCGCCAGGATTCATCAATTTCTTTCCGCATCCTTTACATCAGAGTAAGAGAGATAAAACTATTGCGCGAACTACGCATACGTGCAGTTCCATGCTTACTCTTTGGCAAATCGTACTAAAAAGCAAAAAATAAATTATAGTTTAAAAAACTAAAAAACACGCTTTTATAGAAAATGTAACTAAAAAAATAAAAAATAAATTTAATTAATTTTGGATTAAGAATAGTGTAAATGAAAAATAAATGTTTATTATTGTAAAAAAGCGTGGGGTGCATAGTGTCAATAGTTATAAACATTTTATTGGCAGATATGAGAAGGATCTTCACTTTGATAATATCTTAAAAATCACTTAAAACGAAATCTGACCGTTTGAAGTGGATCAAAATCAAATGCACTGGAGTCGGTTACATACAAACAAACGTACAGGTGAAGACACTGTACCTCACGCTTTTTTACAATAATAAACATTTATTTTTCATTTACACTATTCTTAATCCAAATTTATTAAATTTTATTTTTTATTTTTTAGTTAGATTTTCTATAAAAGCGTGTTTTTAAGTTTTTTTAACTATAATTTATTTTTTTCTTTTTAGTACGTTTTATACATAGATAGTGATTGCTATGTTTTATAGTCTGTTTCTAGGACAGGCGGAAAAAATGCAATGACCGTATAGGGGAAATCAACCTTTTTTACGTTATAAAATAAGCTAGGAACTAAAATAAGCGGTCAGTAGCGAGCGAATTTGTACAGATATGGTCACTCACACAACTAAGGCGCCGCGCGCTCGTAGTTTGCAAGATCTGTACGTGACAGTAAAATAAACTTAGGAAAAACAAAATCAATGACAAATATTTGAACAGAAATCACGTTGTAGTTTGTGCTGAAACTATCCATCTATCAAGAAGCAAAACATGTGGAAAAAAGTTTGTTATCCCTAAATGTAAGCGTCGCTCACCCCAGCCCGTATTATGAAACGCGGCACGTTGTGTAAACTTAATGATACTGCGTAAAGAAATGACGAAGAGCGACACATATCGCTTTCTATTGACGATAGCATAATACTTTTCGGGTCAATTATCTTTTTTCCGCCTGCCCTAGAAACGTAATTTATAGTTTTTACTTTATAAACCCGTATAGTGAATGTTAGCAAATATTTCTTGATAGAAAACGTTTTATTGCGTTACGGATAGACGCTGCAAATATTTTACTCGTCAATTCCATTTGTTCATTTCCTTTTGTATAGAAAAGCAATATTGAACTAAATAAACTTAGACCCCTGTATAACGGACGGATGTTTTCTATACGGACTCTACAAAAAGCATTACTACGAAGGAGTAGAGCACTTTTTTTACTTTTATGTCTAAATACTTTCAATCTGTGGGCTTAGCACAAATAATTGACGGCAATTGTTCAAACTTTGACGGTTTTGACGTGAAAAAGAAAATGTTTTATAACATCATAGTAGTAAGGATTAATAGAAATCTATTGAGTACAAAAAACCATATTGAATTGTATTTATTTGTTTTCAACAAATACCCACACGCCTGGTGAGAAGCAATTGCTGTCACTTCGATGGCCGCTAGAACTTTCGATATCAAATAAAACAAAAGAATATATTGGGATATCCGCGTCGCACATACTTTGAACAACATTTCGAAACAAGTATATATACGTGCGTACGTATATACAATATTAATACGTGAAGATAAAACGTTCAGTGCAGTTTTACGAGAATTGTGCGAACGGAAGTTGATGAAACACAGTTTATATAGACCCGTCGCACACAATATAATTGCCGGTCGTAGAAAATTAAAAATATAATATTAATAGCTATTACTTATACACTGTCAAATGGTCGTCGCGTCCACAACATAATTATGTTGAGTTTAGCTGGATGACCGTCGACAAAGTGGGTACGTATTTATTTAAACAATAATAAAAGATCCCCACACCGATTTCGGTGGCCTGGTATGCAGGAGTAATTTTATAGAGCCCTATTGTGTACTGCACACAATAGCACTGTCTCTTCCTTTACTCTCGAAACCCAGTGGGACGGATAGTCCGACACGACTGGCGAGAGATCAGGTCCGACTTTTTACATGCCCATCCGACGCATGGATCATCTTTCTTGTCAGACAATCTGGTGATCAGCCTATTGCCCTAATCTAACTTGGAAACAACATTTTTTGTTATTCCAATGCGGAATCGAACCCACGACCTCGCAAGTCGTGAGCCAAGCTCTAAACCACTGGACAACGGAGTCTGGTATTTAAGTGACAGTAGTTTGTGGCCCGTCTGTGCCGAGACTTAATTTTATTATTTTAGCTCATTTCAGACTACGCTTTACTATTTTGCATATATATAGTATAGCAAAGAAGGACCTTAGGTCCTTCTTTGCTATACTATATAGCATGGCGTTCACATTACGCGATATTATCGCAAGCATTTAAAGTATATAGCAAGCTCAGTATGGTTGTGTCGCTCGTTTCGCTTGCGGGACGGCCGGGGGTGAGGGAGGAGGAAGAGGGCGGCGCGCGATATAGCACAGCATGAACTCGACGTATCGCACTATTTTATAGCGTATAGTGAGCCAATAATATATAGTATAGTACAGTGTGAACGCGCCCGTAACAATGTATGGTGCGCGATATTGTTGTGCTATGAGCTATATACTATATGCTATTATAGCGTAATTTGAAAGCCGCTTTAGAGTTCAGTTTATGTAATGTTTGTTATTTTATTAAATGTGTTTCTGTCGTTTAGTAATTTAATATTGTAATACTAATATCATTTTGCTCCCCATTTAATTGAAATTGTTTAAACAATTATTTTACTGTGCATAAACAATTTAATTTGTTCGCACGAACGCAGTGTTTATTATGTCAACACCGAACTAATTATTGTGTATATTAGATAGTAAATTGCACTTCATTTGCACCAATTCTGTTGGTCCTGTGCAAACAAATTTTTGTAATAGATAATTTGTTGTGAAACAGCAAATGAGCAGATGGATCGGCCGATGGCAAGCGGTTATCCTTTGCCCATATACACCCCAAAGTCCAAATACGGAAAAGTAAACAAGTAAAAGTACGAAACAGACGTGTAATGCGTGGACGAGCTGGCACCCACGAGAGTTCTTTTTATGTTCGCGACAGAAAACTGCACTGTAAATAGATCTCTGCGTTGATATAATAGAGCTGAAAATCGAAGTGTCAAGTGTCAAAGTCAGATTTCACAGCTGTACACGATTTTTTCTATTGTGTTAGCGCACAGTTCATTAACATTGCAGTTTATTTAAAAACAAAAAACGTTCGTGGGAACGTAGCCTAAGCATTCTTACGCGTACTTATTTTCATTCATCATTATTAAGAACTTTTCTCTACAATAAAAAACCTTATCCATCTATCCATATATTTTCAAATAAAACGTGCTATTTTTTTATTAAAATATACACGACCAATCAAACGAACTCTTTGAATGCAGTGCGATGTATGATTATTGGTGTACTTGTGTGAGTTTAGCGACAGCAACTTCCATATTAATTGTGTCATAATTATAACACTTCCACTTCTGTCCCAAGACCATAACAATGTCTGAGAAAATCCCTCGATAACAAAGAACTCACTAATAAGGGTTTTTCATTTCGTGACATCTGACAGCTTTTTGACACAACAAGGACCGTCGGGTTACCAAGCGCCGCCTGGTGACAGAAAAGGAATCGAAAATTCTTATTGACCGTTTTTGATACCACTTACGCCACCAGATGACGCTTTGTGTGAGTTGAGTCTGCCCCGTAATGGCAGAAAGAATATCATTATAGCACTTCCCCATCTGTTCTGAGACCACAACAATGAATATCCCTCTGTCTGAGAATATCCCTCGATAGCTAAAGAACTCACTAATTTCAATAAAACCTACACAGGTGATGCTATACAAAATTAGTTTTGTTGAGAAGCTGGTAAAAATATATACAAACAGATGAACGGATAAAGAAATAGTTTTATGATGGCTTCAGATCGTATTGATACACCTGTAGCTGTATATAATATTTATATTTGTTTTATGTTCAGGCAACGGTCAGTTACATTAATATTAAACTGGTTATTTTTATTCTTTTAGCCGTCCGTTCGTGGAACTTATTTGAGTCGTGTGAATGGATATTTATTTTGAAGTCATGAAAACATTTTCAAAGGTCTGTGAAAATGTATTAAAATATCATACCTACGTGAAAATATTTCAAATTAATCAAAGATTTTTGTCAATATATGAGATATCATGTTTCAATCACCTGCATTCTGATACATACTTGCAAATGGGTGACCTCGACGCTACAAGCTGCTGTTGATACGGCTTTTCATACATTATATATTGCCGCACACGTGCAGCTGGTCGCAGCCACCCGAAAAGTCATGACAAGTTTTTAACGAGGGCGACTGCTCGCGCACTTGAAGCCCGTTTGCACTAAGCCTTATTTAAGACTCTACATACACTGGCGTAGTGTCGAAGTGAGGCTAGGCGTCATGTTTTTCACCTAGAGCATATTCATCTCTATTTTTCCATTATTATAGTACAAAGTATTATGGAAATATGGTAGCGCGAGGTCGCGCGCCGACGCGGTTTGGCGCGCGCATTCGCACGTCTACGTTTATTGTTGAGTAGCTGTTCCCCGCGGCTCCGCCCGCGTAATAGCAGTATCCCAAAGAAACACAGTACTTTTTCGGGATAAATAGTAGCCTTTGTTTTAACCCAGAGCCTGAACTACTACCATAACAAATTTTATCGAAATCCGTTCAGTATTTTTTGCGTCTAAGAGTAACAAACATCCATCCATCCTCAAAAACTTTTACATTTATAATATTAGTAGGACGACGCGCTTATTGTTGAAAAACATGAGACGTCGCTTCGACTCTGGGCCAATGTGAATTGAGCCTTATTAGTCAAAATACGAAAACATATCTACCGATGTCAATTTACGTAATTATTACGCTGTTTGCGCGCCGCTGATTTTATACGTGTGCAAGTGCAGTAGTATGCCGAACTAAACGTAATTACAGTAGGTACGACCACGTTGCTAATGGCCCTCGGCGACCATCGTTTTTCTTTGAAAACGACAGACGATATATGAAAAACGACGATTCCCGAAAGACATTTGAAATTTGGTTATGCTATACGTGAACTAGATTTCTGCTTAAACATATTCGAATTCTAATGCAGACAGTTGATGATCGATTTATTCAAATAAAGATTATGGGAAAATACTTGAATAATAAATTGATAATTTGCCAATACGGTATTTGCGTGTATTTACACAAGGAATAGTGTACTAAAATCAATATTTTCAAAGATATTGCGGATTGTTTGATCATTTGTCGTTTATCAATTTTAATAAAAATATTAAAATGTACAGTGGAACGATATTGTATGTATTATTTGTTTTACTTTATGCAGAAAATTAGGTACAGAGGCGGGCTTGATGCCTCGTGACATTTTCTACCAGCCAACCGACGACTTCGACTGAGGCAAAGGTTAAGTTTATGAGAATACAGAAAAGTATATAGGTACCAGGGACGATCCAAAAGTTATGATGATAATCGGTTAATTCCAGTTCATACAAATAATAAAAAAACAAAAAAAGTGGAAGTCAGTCTCGCACATGAAGGGTTCCGTACAAAGCGGCAAAAAATCATTTGTTTTATTATGTTTTTAGTATTAGTTGTTAGTGGCAACAGACATACATAATACATAATCTGTGAAAATTTTAACTGTCTAGCCATCACGGTTAAGGAGTTAAGGAACCTGTAAAATATTAATTTTGGGTTTTTTTGTAGAAAATATTGGAAATGATGGGAACTAAAATCCCTTAAAGGACATCTTCAACATCGACTTAACCTATAACCCTGTATAATATGATGGTGATATTGTAACTTAAATAAAAGTTATAATTATTATTTTATTTATGACTATGTTAACTATAAGATCCTCTTACACTAAGGATCCTTAGGATATATCTATTCACTTGTATATGCCTCCTACCCTTTAATGAGAACGACCATCATTTCGAGATAACTAGGAAAAGTCTAGGACCTCGTATGAGTTGAGTTTCAGCTACATCGAAAGCGTTTTTAATATGCAGTGAACTCAATCAAACGTTAGGCAGATGAGAGACATCGAAATATTTTGTTCAATATGGCAATGTAACACAAATGACGTTGAGTCCGTCTGGCCCAGCGTTTCGCAAGAATATATTTGATGGTCACCCGAGCTTAACCTACAGGCTAATCTTGTAAGAGCTAACAGAGTTACTGAGACTGCCGTCCGATGTGTACATTATATTGTGTATACACATGGTATGGGCTATGTACATGTACCAGTGGCGAAGGCTGGTTCTCATTCATAGGGAAGCCCTGGGCTATATAGTAGGTAGGGATTTAGATGAGGGACTTCTAAAGGTAAGTGGTAAGTGAAGCCGGTAGGAATGGAGTTATAGGAACCCCTCGCCACTGCTATGTTGAGTTGAGCAAACAGGTTGAGTGTTCTTTTGTGTATTTGTGTTATAAGGTAGCAAGTATTTACATGAAATTTAGTATGTATATTGGAGTTTTGGGGGAGAAAAATCGGTCTAGCTAGGTTTTATTCCTGAAAACTGTGCATTTTTAAGTTATATATGTTTTTTCTTTCGTCGCGCAACAATATATCAATAATTTCGACTCTATGATATCATTCCGGTTGGCGGTTTGGTTATTTTTTGCGTATTTATGCATTAGGTACTCGTATCACAAATCACTACAGGCTAAATAACTCTGACTAGAAATAAAAAGGTACAGGAAAAATAAATGTTTCAAACAAAAAAGGCCTTATAATAATACTAGCTGTTGCCCGCGGCTCCGCCCGCGTAAATACAGTATCCTTCGGAAACACTGTTTTATTAGTAGTCAGGCTACATTGGGACGTTACGCGACGCTACGCGGCGCTGCATTTTTAAGATTGCTATTCAAAATGGAACTTTATTCATTACACAAAAATATACACGTTTCATATTATGTCATTCACAGCACATGCGCTGTGAAGCGCAGCCGCCACTTGACATATGAAATCGTACAATAAAACGTGTTTGTGCTATGTCGCGTTACGTTTCGTTTCGTGTGAATTGACCCTTACCTTTAGATCGTAACAGAGGCATAATACTCGTTTAATGCAAACTAGTTTTCGTCCGGGTAAACACAGTATCCCACGGGAACACTGTACTTTTTCGGGATAAAAAGTAGCCGATGTGTTAATCCAGAGCTTAAACTACTATTACACCAAATTTCATCGAAATCCGTTTAGTAGTTTTTGCATGAAAGAGTAGCAAACATCCGTCCATCCGTGCATCTACACAAACTTTCACATTTATAGTAGTAAAACTTAGGCCTTTTCATCCGTTATTGGATGATTTATACAGTATTCCCCGAACGAAGTAGCCACTCTTGAAATACTGTAGTGCCTGGGACAGTTGGTTTTTAAATGTCGTATGCTTGCCCAAGCACTTACGGCATTCTCACAACATAATCAGCCCAGTCCAGAGGAATGACTAGTCAATACGTCTGCTTATATAGTAGTAGTAAGACTAATAAAGAGGTATTTAAGAAAATATAAAAAATATTTTGGTGTGTTCAATTCAAAACTAGACATGCTCTTTTATACTCTGCTCGCTGTCTCGACACAATATTTTGCACTGTTTTTACTATGAACTGAAATAAATAAATGACTAATTTAAATACTGACGAAACGAACATCACAATATGTTTGACATATTGTACATAGTATGGGATAATTTTAATGTCGATTTTGGTATTTTCCTCACAAGTTGTCCAATATTTCTCACCGTTTAAACGTTCCCTGAACTTCCACAATTATTTCAAGATCAAAATTAGTCAATATGGTCCACGGCTGAGTTTTAGCAAGACAAAGGAACTGCTATCCATTTTTATGTATAAGGAATTAAGGTACTAGAAATTAGTGAAACTAACATCGGTCGACATTTAAACACTAAAATGAGCATTTAAAATGGAAAATTACAATTAAACTAATGAAATTTACACTAAAAACGGACTGATAATTATTGAAATAGACCTTTCAGCTTTAACGGTTGACCTCAAAAGCAAAATGATTTAGTGAATACTTTAATCAAAAGTCACCGAATTAAAGCTGTCTAAAACGAAATCCTTTATAATTTAAACGACCATATTTTATTATATTATGTTCTACTTTAAACGAGAAAATCTTTTATATAGATAATCAGTTTCTCGAAAACGGCTGCCAGCATTACCATGAAATATAGTATGCATGGAGTTTTGTAGGAAAAAATCTAGCTAGCTTATATTGTGTTTTTTCTTTCGTAGTGCAACAATATAACATTTAAAGAATCTAATTACGTACTTTATATCAAAAGATAATTTATAAATAACTAGTGCTTTTTGCAAACCTTATAAGTTTCTTTTTATGTATAAATATTACTATTCGGCTTATATTCATATTATAATACTATATGTTGCCCGCGACTTTGTGTGCGCAAAAGTTAATGCCGTGGAAACCATACATTTTTCCCCGATAAAAAGTAGCCTTTATCCTTGCCCGTATCTATTCTATATATGTGCCAAATTTCATCAAAATCGGTCTAGTAGTTTCGAAGCCTATTCAATGCAAACAAACATACAAACAAACTTTTACTCTTTATAACATTAGTATAGACTATAGATAGTATTGATAACAACACGTTGCCTGCGCCCTCGTGCTATACAATTAAAAGTAGTCATCTGAATTTCATCAAAATCCGTTCAGCACACGAAATGGTCTTATTTAGATATAGGCCTACAAGCTGAATAACTCACCGCATACTTGAAATATCTAACATTACATAATATGTAATTATAGAACCTAATAATAATAATATTCATCGTATAACGTCTTGTCCTCTGTCCTATATACACTTAACAGCATGTTATATTGTTTGTTAACAAAGGCCTAGTTAATGTTTTGATAGATTTAGTATTATTCAGGTTAAACCTATTTTATACCTATTTTGAGATCTACTAAATATATCTAAACTTTAATTAAATAGATTTTGTAACTTTTTATTAAATTTATTTAAATACCTTTATCAGTAATTTTTTATTACAATATGTGACGACCTCTGTGGCTCTGTGGTTGAGCGCATCGATGCTCAAGTCGGAGCTCGCGGGTTCGAATCCCGCCAAAGAAACGAAAAAGTTTTCTTTTTTCCTGCGCCATGCATGTGTATTCAATATGTACATAATAATATACTAAAAATCTTTAATATGTGTATAGTATAAAATTATTAAATATATTTCCATTGTCTGGTACCCGTAAGACAAGTACTTCGAGAACTTACCACGGGACCAGATTGACATGGTGTGGAAGCGTCCATAGATATCATATTGTGATATTTATACCCCTAGGTAAAATAGTACAAAATAAATATAGTAATTGTATCTATTGTGAGATACTTTTTTTTAAATCTTCTATCGCATTATTTCATCGTTTTTTTTTATTTCACCTTGTAATTTGGCCTAGATTACCTTTATAGTATATACTAATACATGTACTAATACTACATTAATGACACATCAATTCAGTACTTATTTTTTCTAGTTAATATAAGTATTCTGTATATAAAAACGTATAAGAAATTCCTTGCTATTTATTACGGAACTCCAAAACGTTATGAAGATGACATACATCCTGAACATTCATGTCCGGAGTAGGCCCCTGCAGGCTTCATACTGTATCATACCTACAAGATATACAGGCAATACCCTGGAGTAAATAACTAATTTTCGGTACAAAAGATATTATTTTCTTTTTTTTTAATACAGCAGAAAATAAGCAGTGAATTTAAAATGAATGTGCTTGTGAATATAGATAATGAGTTCGAATTATATTTTTTTTTGTTCAAAGATAAACAATAAGTTATAATAACCGTATTGTCAATTAAAAAGTAAAAAAACCCGACTACGAACAATAATTTTGATGTACCCAGTGTCACTCTCGCCACTAACGGCCCGTATGTATCGCAAAAAACCGGCAAATAATTGAATGACGATGTTTTTAACAAACAGTTATTGGTAGATAGGTTATTGAAACCGGCCGTAAGACGAATCTAATGATACCTCTCGAGCTCAAATGCGACATGCCTTTTAGGCTCTAGAGCGTGCCAAAGTTATATTGACGAGAACAGAAACAGAACGAGGACGAGAAACAGAACCTTCCTTCTGGCGCAGTCGGGTACAAAGTGTATGCTAATAGGTAATAAATACAAATAAAGGCCGATTAATAGGAGTATAAGTGGAGCTGCGGGAAAAAGCTCGTTCATAATAATAAGATATTCCTGTCTTAAACATAGGTTCATCTTACATATTAATACATGTTTAACTTAATATTATGAACGATTAATACATGTTTATCTGAATATTATGAAACGAGCTTTTGCCCGCGACTCCGACCGCTTAAGACCGTTATCCCACGGGAACACTGTAATTTCTCGGGATATAATGTAGACTATGTTTTAATACAGAGCTTAAACTACTAACATACCGAATCACAAAATCCGTTCAGTAGTTTTTGAGTCACTAAAATCCAACCATCCATCCATCCTCACAAACCTTCACATTTTAATACTAGCAGGATAGTGGTTTAAAGATTTTAATATTGTCGAGTAAATCATAAGGCTCTATTAACTCTATCGCTCTAGAGCCTTAAAGGCTTCTTCGTCAGAAGCACTTCAGTATTACTGTCGTGTAGACCGACTACGGCGTAGCAACGTAGCACACCGTAGCGCTACGAAAGCGTTTTGTCTACGTAACGTTCGCTACGTAACTTGAGATATAAGGGAAGACACACACTAATTTATTATTATTTTATTTATTACTTGAAAATAATTACAAAATCATACAGTTTTTATTTTTTACTTTTGCTCTTTTGGACTTTGACTAGACTTTTTTTTTTAACAAATTCATTTGATAAAATGATATGTTATAGCTCCAGATAGGGCCGTACCTAGAAATATTCTCCAAGTCATTACCTAGCATCATTTTAAAAGATAATAATAAAGTAATAATTTTCGAAATCGACTACTTAACTACATACTTGCGATCGACCGTTACGATGCATATGATCCACTTGAATCGTCTTTCCCAAAGAGCCTACATAGCCATAAGATACACTTTTGATCGATTATTACGATATGTCATAATTTAATAGCGCGATATCGCCTTCGATCAAGTTCATCATATACACAATCGATCCGTCACTACGCTCGGTCCAAAATGACGGATCGTTAACGATCGGTCGTACGTAAATGGGGCCCTAAAGTCCCTTGTCCCTTGTAGTATCTGAATCAAGCTAGTGGCCACGCTAGCTTACAACAGCGATAGTATTTTTTGTCTTTTGTCAGATTTTTATTTACAGCTATAGTACTATTAAAAAGCGGCCAAGTGCGAGTGGGTCTCGCGCACGGAGGGCGCCGTACCAAACGGCGATAAAATCACGTCTATTGTATGGGAGCCCCGCTTAAATATATGTTTTTATTCTGGTGTTATATTTGTTGTAATAGCGGCAACAGAAATACATCATGTATAAAATTTCTACCCACTGGATAGCTATAACAGTTCATGAGTCTTAGTAATAGGGGTAGGTTTTCTTACCGAATCCTAAAACGTAAGAAAAAGTAACTTCATTGTATTTCTTAGTGTGCATTCACCCTTACCGCTATGAATCTGCAGT
Source organism: Phengaris alcon alcon (assembly GCA_037179445.1). Classification (NCBI taxonomy): domain Eukaryota; kingdom Metazoa; phylum Arthropoda; class Insecta; order Lepidoptera; family Lycaenidae; genus Phengaris; species Phengaris alcon. Next base: position 763,378 of record JAYRCH010000662.1, read on the forward strand.
CGACAGCTGCGGGTTGTTAATTTGACGACAAACTTACTTTTATTTTTTTTATTAATTCAGTTTGGGTTAAATCTTGCGCACGTGATCTCATCCCGGCTAATAAAAGCTTAAATACTTCCTTAAGCTATCGTAATAATTAATATCTGTAGGTTTTTTATTATTATCTTTAGAAAAAAAGGGCTGACACAGGAAAGCTAGAAAAAATATAATATATAAATAAAATAAAAACGTGACAACTTTCATCCTAACTTTTAACTTTTTAATTGACAACCTTCGTATCAGCTTTTTAATCGGAGTTTTTATTTATCTTCGTTTTCTTTTTTGTTTCCCTCTGAAACGTCACGTGGTTGTATGAGCCTATTAAAATGTGAATTGTTACAAAAACGATTTTAAACTTTTTTTATCATAATATGTTTATTTCAACAAAATAATTTTTTAAAAGAAGATTTTTTTAAAAGATTAGAACTATCAAAAGTTATTACATTCCTGTAACAAAATATTTTTAAAAACATTTAAAAAAATGAAAAATAATGTAACTCCCCAATTTCCAAGCAGTGAGGCAGCTGATGATGATGAATTATTTATTTTATTTTATTTTTAGTTTATTTTATTTTATTCGGAAAACTCACAGCTAACAAACGATAACATTAATAATGTAACTGAGAAATAAAAAACCCAATAACAAGTTTTCACTTATACACAGCAAACTAGAAAAGCTAGAAAGTGATTAAAACATCTTAAATTAATCTTAACCTCAAATCCATAAGAACTTATATTTTAAAATTAAATTATAAAATAGTAAATAATAATAGAAAAGCCACCGCAAAAAGCAAACATACTTTAAAAATGTTGTGCAGCAATCGGACTTCCAAAAAAAAGTCGAAATATTATTATAAATTTATTATTTAATTATTACAATATAAAAATGTACTAATTCTAATGACGAGTATTACATTCAACGATTAAACATAAAGTACATTTTTAACACAATGCAAAATATGTCATGTTGTCATGTCACCCTAAAATAAATTGAACAAAATATTGAAAATAAATTGATAAAACCAATTTACGTGACGCCGAAAGTAAATAAATATACATGTTTAAGTATTTGCAGTAGAACCAAATATAATTTACAGCGCCCCAAGTGGGCCAAACTGTGAGCAGATATCCCAAGCAATTCTCCCATACAACTGACAAGGCCCGCGACGGAGGAAGGAACAAGGCCCGCAACAGAGGAAGGAACGAGGCAACTCCGAGAAGCCGTATGCTATTTTTTTTGCGAAAAGTGAGCCAACTGTCCCACGCTCAAGCCTACATTCCCCCAGAAAATGACCATAATATAGTTCAAGGTTTTTTTAATATTAGTTAAGCAGTTTTTTAATTTTTTGTCTATAGTTTATTCTATTATATAAGTTATCTTTTATAGTTTATCTTTACCAACCTATGTCAAGCAGCCAGGATGCAGGGACCTCTAATATTTCGACCGTGTCCTTTGGAAATCTGTTGCAATGCTCCCACTGTTCCCGATATTTTAAAAGCCAGCGGGGTTTGAACATCCACGTAGGCAAATGCCACAAACAGCTTGTAACACTCATTCCCCCAATAACCAATTCACTTCCGAACCCAATTTGTGAAACAAATTTCTGGCAAGAAATATCCAAATTTAAACGTTTTATACCAGTTCTAAGACGGATCCCTAGGGGTGTCAGAGTGACTGTAGCCCAGAAGCTTGCCGAGACGATACGCCACACAGTGCTGGAGAACTCGAGGCAAGCCTGGGAAAATCTACTCACCTTTCCCTACCGTTTTCTGCATATCACTAGAGATCCGCTCAACAATGCCTCCCTCACTTCAAGAATCAAAAAGAATTGTGTTTCGGACATTAACCTCAACCCAAATTTTTCTTCACATTCCACGGTCAAACATAACATCGTGAAAACTGTGGAAAATAAAATAAGTGAGGGAGACATTAAGGGTGCAGCGCGGCTCCTGTTTTCCAATGACACGGTCGCCCCCGACTGCCCAGAAACCCTCATCGCCCTGGAAAACAAACATCCATCACAATCCAATCCTTTCACAGTTTCCGATGACGCATTACCACCACTACAAACGTCGAAAGAAAAAGTACGCGGAGCCATCATGTCCTTTCTTCCGGCTTCAGCTGGCGGCCTCGACGGTCTCACCCCTCAGCATCTGAAGGACCTCACCAGCGGTTGCTGCGGGGAGGCCGGCGAGAAGCTCCTGCATGAACTTACGAATCTGTGCAACCTGATGCTACGTGGAGGGGTCGCATCAGATATCGTAGACATTATGTATGGAGCTAACCTCTGCGCCTTGAGGAAGAGAGATGGTGGCATTCGTCCGATTGCTGTCGGCTCCACATACCGGCGCCTTACAGCCAAACTAGCTTGCAAATCGGTAACTTCCCTCGCGTCATACTTCCAGCCAAAACGGCTCGGTTTTGCCTGCAAAGGAGGTTGTGAGGCCGCCGTTCACTCTTTCAGGACAGCTATCCACAATCAAGGCGATGATGTGTTTCTGAAGGTCGATATCAAAAACGCTTTCAACTCAGTTGACCGAGGCGCCTTGTTGGCCCAAATTAAATCTAAAGCACCTGCCATTTTACCATTTATGCTCCAGTGTTACAACGACCCCACCAAACTCATTTACAAAGACCACCTCATCTCATCCGAAGTGGGCTGCCAACAGGGCGACCCTCTAGGTCCAGCAATCTTCAGCCTTGCTATACACCCGGTCATCGAGCTTCTAGATTCAAAATTTAATGTTTGGTATTTGGATGATGGGACCCTTGGAAGCGATGCACCCACTGTACTATCAGACTTCCGCACTCTGATCTGCGAGTTCCAAAAAATAGGTCTGCAGCTGAACCTAGGTAAGTGCGAACTTTTTGTGCCAGACAGTTGTGGGGATAGAAACGCGATTATATCCAGCTTTAAAGAAATAGCTCCACAACTGTCTGTCATTGACAAGGATTCGCTCTTCCTTTTGGGCTCACCTATTTTAGACGAATCTCTCCCGGACTTCTTAGATAACAAATTACAACATTTTAATGAAACTTTAGACCGCCTCCTCCAAACTAACTGTCACATGGCCTTTACCCTAATCCGTTTTTGCATTTTCGTACCTAAATTGACATATGTCTTACGGTGTTGTCAACTGTGGAAGTTCCCTCAACTTCTCAAACAGTTGGATGATACCATAAGACAAACGCTCTCCACTATTTTGAATACAAATTTCGATGACCGCGCATGGACTCAGGCAACGCTTTCAGTTAGGTTCGGTGGCCTGGGTGTTCGAAAGCCCTCTGACATATCGCTTCCGGCCTTCTTGTCCTCAGTCCACGCGAACCATAGTCTTATCTCCAAAATACTACATCACCCATCCTACTCCAATACAGTTACCTTTCTGGACGAGGCCAAGGACGCCTGGAGCGTAACTAGTGCTTGTAGCTAATTGCCTGACAATACTTTTTCCCAAAGGCTCTGGGACGAGCCACTCTGCAGACTGGTACGGAATAATCTTCTTAATACGTCCTCCAGTCCTGTGGAGCAGGCTCGCCTCTTAGCTGCGGAGAAGTGGGAGTCGGGTCTTTGGCTACAAGCATTACCGTCACCCAATACGGGCACATTGCTGGATCGAACAGCTTTCCGGTTAGCTACTTCCCTGCGTCTTGGCACCCCCCACGTCGTCCCCCATCGCTGTGGTTGTGGTGCAAATGTGGACAGCCTCGGACACCACGGGCTGTCCTGTCAACGAAGCGCCGGCCGCATCTCCCGACATCACTGTCTGAACGATCTCATCCGTCGGGCTCTTGTCACCGCCGGAGTGCCAGCTGTGCTGGAACCCTCTGGTTTGGCGCGCGACGATGGCAAGAGACCAGACGGTATGACCCTGGTCCCTTGGAGAGTGGGACGGGCTCTTGTATGGGACGCTACTTGCGTCGATACACTTGCTCCGTCCCATGTCCAGGGCACCTCGAGTTCTGCAGGTGCGGCCGCCAATCAGGCGGAAAACCTCAAGCGGCGCAAATATGAGAACCTTAGTGGGGATCTCATATTTGAACCGTTTGGGGTTGAAACCTTAGGTACATGGGGTCTGGGTGCGCACAAACTTTTCGGAGAAATCTCCAAAAAACTCATTGAGGCCACCCGAGACCCCAGAGCCGGCACCTACCTGGCCCAGAGAATAAGTATCGCAATCCAGCGAGGAAACTCTTTGAGCCTTCTAGGTACTCTGCCTGGTGGGGATGACCTGGGAGATTTCTTTTTTTTGTAGCATTTTAAGTTTTGGAGTAGTTATTATTTTTTTAGTACTTAGCTACTTTTATGCAAAATAAATGAAAACTGAGGAACTGCTGACGCTGCGCCTCGTGCCACTGCCGCGTGACGTGGTCGAAGTGCTGCATCGGCGATCTCCTTAGGGTACCGTAGCATAACACCTCCCCCCGAAGATCAGCAACTATTTTCCCAAAATCGTTTCTGGGATGTTGGATGAATCAACCCTTACTTCTCTTGGAGTTGGGATGTTTCTCTCCTCCATTGATGGCTGCAACTTTGTATAATGCTGGTACAGGAACATAGTGAAGCCGATAGTGATAGTGAACGATTAGTATCAAATAGACAGGAATAGTAGTATGATAGATATATGAGTCTTGATAGCTTCTTAAATCAATTTGAGGTTGCGCCATAATTTCTGAATTGATCTTATGGAGTTTTTCTAAATTTATAGATTTCAAATTTAAAATATGTTCTGAGAGTTGATTTTCTTTTACAGGTACGATGTCTGAGATTCTGAGAGGTTGTCCTTTTATAATATCATTTGTATTTGAAATAGTAAATTCTGGAATTGTAATAAAACAGCCTTGAGGTGCAATAGCGAGATAACTTCCATTAAGAGTTTTATACTGCAATTTTCCACAGGATGTTTGAGTTTTAGTTGACTTTGCTTATGCTTCATGCTTCATGCTTCAGCTTCTTGGGATATAGAGGTAAGTTTACAGGATGGCAAGAGCTGCTGCTTCGTTATAAGAGTGTGGATACATTCGTCGTGATTATTGAAGGTATGTGCTGGATTTTCTTCGCAGATATAATATTCCGAATTAGTTTCTAAGCATTCAGTTTCTATGTACCTAGAATCTCGTTCCTGAATTGCTATATAAGGTGATATGGGTATAAGGATTTGATGATTTCGGTTAGGAACTGCAGAGTGTTTGAAAAGGTCCAAAGGCTTAGGAAGGACAATCGGCACTTTATATACTAAAACTATCTGATTATCTAAATAATAATGATCAAATTTCATAACTCTAAAATATTCTCTTAATTCTATATCTAAAGTAAAATCATTTGAATATAAACTTCTTATTTTAGAAATCATAATTCTTAACATAGCTATATTAATAATTGAATGAGCTGTGCTCGATGCATAACTCAAATTTAAAATATTTCCTAAATTAACTAACTCGATTGTTAGACTATCTATATTATCATTATCAATCTAAAATTAAGAGATATTGAGATAAATGAGCATATTTTATTAACTGAGTTTCTCAATTAATATTGCTTTGCATAATAAGACTAAGAGTTATATTAATTTTATCTTGATTTTCAACAATAGTATTTAATATTTTAGTATGATGCTGTAATCATTCTCTAGTTAAACTTATGTGATTATTATATTCTGATTCTAATTTAAATTCGTTTCCTTTTAAAGTTTTTAAAGCATTTTCATATTTAATTTGATCAGTGTAGTCAAGATTACCTGATATACTTTTTATAATAGATCCTAATCCATTGATCAAACCTCTTTTAACACGCGAAATTTTAAACGTTTGCAATATTTCTGAAATTTTGCTTAATTTGCCTGAGAGATATTCTAAGTGTGGTTCGTATAAAGATAGGGTTTTATTATTAAGCTGAGGGCGAAAATATTGCAACTGGGAATATACAATATTAATTTTAGAATCTATGTCTTCTAGGTTTATATGCTGCAAAAAGGAATAATACTGGTGAATAATCCTAGTCTGTCCAAGTTTGAAAGGTAAGAGTCCTGGTCCGTCGTCAAGTGTCTCAAGTTGAATTTCTTGGGTTCGGCTTAGATGTAGAGTCGTCAGTATTATCAGTATTGTCCTGTAACAATTGTGCGCTTTTAGGCACTCTTTTGAGGCGGGATTTTGCAATAGGTAATTTTTTCTTTTTTGTATAAATATGGATTGGGAGATTAGCCATTACTTTATCGTGGGTATATCTGGATGCTAATTTTTGTCTGGATGCTAAAGGATTTTTAACAAATACTGGTTGTTCAGGAAGGTATTCTTTTTCAGGTTCTCTATTCTTATTTCTATTGTCCATTATTTCTCTACGTGTTTCAGTGGTCATTTCCTGTATCAAAGAATAAGCTACTTTTAAACGTTCTTTATGATCTATCAGGTATTGCTGTAAGAGATGTGACGTAATGTCTACATTAAAAGGATCTCTAGGATCAAAATGTCCTGTTATTAAATCTATTGGTTTGCAATTAGTAAAGCTATGGATGATAAAAGTGCATATGGCATTAAAAGAACTACAGAGTCATGTTTTTTCTCTAGTCTAAGTATACGTAAATGTTCTAATATAGTTGAATGAAATCTTTCAACTATTCCATTTTCATTCGGAGTATTTGGTGCAACTTTATGATGTTGAATATTGTGTAACCTAATAAATTCACTAAATAATTGATTAGAAAATTCGGGTCCGTTATCTGTTATAATTGTTATGGGTAATCCATGGTGGGTACTATATTGAAGTAAGGCCTGAATTACACTAATGGCGGTACCATCTTTAAGATAATAAGCTTGAGCATACTTTGAAAAGGAATCTACTATGGTGAGGAACTTTTCACTTTGAGCGGTAAATAAATCTAAATGAACTAATTCAAATGGTCCAGCAAGCAAGTATGCTGGTGGAACTACTTTGAACTGCTGTTTTATGGGGTTTCTATCATACTTCGCTTGTCCGCAAACTATACATTTATTGATAAATTTTGTAATTTGTTCTCTCATATGGGGCCAATAATACTTATTAGAAAGAGCGAAATAACATTCGTTTATACCACGATGGTATGTTTTAACGTCATGGTACTTATTAATTATTTTCTGCTGTTTTAAATATTCCTTAACATTTTCTAATTCTTTCTTTGCAGCTACCAAATTCATAGCGGAACTTTTAAACATTCTTTGTAAGATAGGGATTACCGTATACATTGCTGTAGGAGGATTTAAAAGTAAAGCTGTTTTAATATTAGGGCTGACATATTCTTTTATGGCGTTAACTACATCTTCTTCTAAGTTTGACTCGGATAATTGAATAGAAATTATAGTATGTGTATCGAAAGGTTTTGTTAAAATGGGTTTTCTTTTAATATCGCCAACTAAGCTAAAAATTATTTGTCTTTTAAATTTATTCAAAGGTTCATCTGTAATTGGAATTTCTAAAATCGGATTCTCTTCAGAAGTATGAGCGGTAAGTGTTCTGGAATCATCTAATAATTCTGCTATTTCAGGTGCTGTTGCAGTACGACTATCGTGGGACATTTGAGCTATAATAGATTCTAATTCTAAGCCTGGGTTTTCATGAACATTTAGTTCGATGCGTGACAAAGCATCTGATTTGGGTTAGCTTTTCCTTGCTTATAAACTATTTTAAAATCATATTCGCTAAGCTTTAAGCGCCATCTCGTTAAGCGAGAGTTAGGCTCTTTTAAATTTATTATTCATTGCAAATGTTTGTGATCGGTGATAATTATAAATTTACAGCCAAATAAATACGGTCTGAAATACTTCGTTGCCCACACTATTGCTAATAATTCCTTTTCTATGGTACTGTAATTAATTTAACTTGAATTTAAAGTTCTGGATGCATACGCAATGGGTTTATCTGAACCTATAACACCTTCGGATAACACTGCTCCTATTGCTACATTAGATGCATATGTCGTTAAATAAATTCTTTTGAAATGTTTGGATATTGTAGCACGGGGTCATTTAACAAAAGGGTTTTACAATGATTAAAACATTTTATGTAATTTTCATTTAAAGTTATTTTACTATCTTTCTTTAAACATTGGGTCATGGGCTTAGTAATTCTGGCAAAATCTGGAATAAATTTCTATAATATCCTAACAATCCGAGAAAACGTTTAATTTCTGTAGGGGTTTTTGGTATGGGGTAATTCTGTCTCTAATTTCAAAAATTCCGATTTATCCATTTGTATTTTAAAGTTTGACTCTCTTAGTCTCTGAAATACTTTTCTAAGGTTTACCATATGTTCCTGAAGGGAAGTACTGAAAACTATTATATCGTCAAGGTAAACTAAACATATTTCATTCTGAAGGCCCTTAAGAACGTTGTCCATTACTCTTTGAAAAATAGCTGGAGAATTCTTAAGTCCTATTGGCATTCTTAAAAATTCATAATGACCGTTTTCTACGTTAAATGCTGTTTTGTTAATATCTGCTTCATCTATTTCTACCTGATAAATTCCGCTTGCTAAATCTAATGTAGTAAAATATTGACATCGGCCTAATTTATCTAGAACATCTGTAACATTTGGTATTGGATATTTGTCATCGATAGTTTTTTCATTTAGTTTCCTGAAATCAACTACGAGACGCCATTTTGTTTTTTCAGACGCGTCAGCCTTCTTTGGTACTATCTATATAGGAGAGCTCCATGCAGAGTCTGAAGGTCTTATTATATTCTGATCTAACATTTTATTAATTTGATTTTGAACTTCTTCTCTGTGAATGTATGGATAACGATAGTTTTTAGCATGTACAGGGGATTCATCAGTGGTTCTAATTTTGTGTTTAATTTTATTAGTTACTGTAAGGTACCTTCAAGATAGAATACATCTGCGTAACGGGCACACAAGGTTTCTATATTTTTAATTTCTTCGGCATTAAGATGAGATGTACGTAGTCGTGATAAAACTGCTTTTGCTCTATTACTTAAAGAATTCTAATTATTGCATTCTACATTATACGATTCTGCGCTAATAGGTTGGTTCAAAGAGAATATTATATCATTTGGGCTATCATTAAATACTTCTATATATCCTCTATTATTTTTAAAACTAGTTATACAATCTCCTATTTTGCAATGACACACAATTTGTTCGTTAACTATAGTATCTCCATCATGAACAATTATAGGTACTCTAATTATTCTAGAACTTTGAGCGGGAATTATATCTTCATACAAATTACAACTTTTAGAGTCATACATTAAAATTGGATTAGTAGCAAGGGTGGTAATTAAGTTTTTATTTTTTAAATCAATTTTAGCTTCCCATTTATCTAATAAATCAAGTCCGATGAATCCGTCAAAATATTCATGGAATTTATAAATGAATAAAGTTATGTCGTTACTATCATTAAATTCTGAAAAGCATGGTATGGTAATAGAATAATCATTACGGGTTGTAGTATGTGCATTGGTTACTTCAAATGGCTCATAATTACAGGGAAAATTAGGGAAATATCTACTAACTGTGTTAGGACTTATAAACGATTGATTGGCTCCAGTATCTATTAAAAGTTTAATTGGAGGATTTTTAATTTGAATGTACGGTAACTGTCTTTGAGTCTGTAAGTTAATTTCTATCGTGGTTTGTCTGATTTCGGAGTTTTCCGAAAATTTTGATTGCTTTCAGTGTCTTGATTGTCAGAATTTTCATAAGCATTGTCATCAGTCATTGGTAACGCGGGTTGGTCACAGCAACATTCATAGGGATAATCAACGTGTTCTGTATAATATTAATTAGGGTCATAGTAGATGTACGGTTCACAATAAGTCTGGTCATAGCACTTATTTAAATTAAGTTGTCGGGATTTAAAATAATTTGATGGGGGTGGATTTCCATGTTTAGTCCAGTCATGTCCTCTCGGGGGTGCTGGCCTACTAGTAAAGTGTCTAACTCCACTCATAGGAACGGGCTTATTTGAATTATTATTATTATAATTATTAAAATTATTATTACTATGATTATTCTGTGCAAAATTATTTCTATTAGGAATTCTAAAGACATTACTCTGTGGATTATAATTAGATGGTAATGCACGGAAAATTTGTTGAGTACGCGACGGTCCTTGATTTTGATTTGAGTTAAACATAGGTTTAGGTTGCCACATATTTTGTGGTCGCTGCTGCCAAAACTGCATTTGGCCCATCGTTACGGGTGGGTGAAAAGAACGCGATGGTCCGGGCAAATTAAAATTATTATTAATTTTAGGATGGTTATTACGTCTGTCAGTATGTGAGTCATTTCTATCCTGCATATAAATTATATTCATTTCATCGTGAACAAATTCAAGGGCTTTTTTGATGGTCTCAGGGCGCATACAGCGTATCCTGGATCCTAGGGGATCTTTTAAACCACGTAGGAAAGCTTGCAAAGTTAATTTCTTATATAAATCACGCTTCGCTTCGATGGTAGTCGGAATGGTCTCATGCAAACTAATGTAAGTCATTAATGTACTAAAAATATTCTGGAGTTTATCGTAATATGCTTGAGGGGTATAAGACCCTTGTGTCAGAAGTGCAAGGTCATTATATAGAGAGGTTTCATCACGTTGGTCTGAAAAATTATTCACTAAAGCTGTCCTAATGCCTAATCAACTATCGGGTATGCCGTTCGAATTTATTAACCTAGCGGCAGGTCCAGTAATTTTATTTAATATTCCATTTATTAAAGCTAAATTAATTTAATTATTATCCGGCGTTACAAAATTTTGAACGAGCTGATCACACAATTTAATAAATCTTGTAAGAACATTAGAATTTCCATCAAAATCGGGCACTAATCTTAATGCTTTAAAAATATCGTCCATTGTAGCCATATTTAAATCTAAATTTTCGTCACTAATTTGTCTAATCGTATCTAACAATTTAAATATACTACTAATTCTAGAAGTCCTCGATTGTCGCGGATGGAAAATCTTGGATATAAAATTATGAAACTTATAGGATAAAAGAAAGGAGCAAATTCAGAGTGATTCTAAAAGTACTCACATATGCATTTCGGCTCTTCTCTGGAGTATCGATGGCTGGATACAGTCTGCTGCACGAAGGTTCTTCAGAATTCGGTGAAGACTTTTGGAAGTCAAGTAGCGACCGCACGCGCACGATTGCGATTTCCTATACGAGGGCTACTCCGAATTATCCGTACGACTGCGCCAAAAATGTTGTGCAGCAATCGGACTTCCAAAAAAAAGTCGAAATTTTATTATAAATTTATTACTTAATTATTACAATATAAAAAGGTACTAATTCTAATGACGACTATTACTTTCAACGATTGAACATAAAGTACATTTCTAACACAATGCAAAATAAATGAAAACTGAAGAACTGCTGATGCTGCACCTCGTGCCACTGCTGCGTGACGTGGTTGAAGTGCTGCATCGGCGATCTCCTTAGGGTACCGTAGCATAACACTTTGTAAAACAAAATCGAAAAAAATAAATAAATAATAAATAAATAAACAATTCCACACACAAATCCCACCCAAGGCAAAAAACAAAATGATCCGATCTATTTCTAATTGAATATAAAGTATTAAATAGAGCTGGTGAAAAACGCTTTAGTTAAAAGTTTTCTTATCTTAGTAGATTTGAATGCAACAACATCCTCAAGGCAATTGTCGCTTAGGAATTTGTTGAGTTTGGTGCTCGATCTACATACAAATGAATTGCGACGATAGTATGTATTGTACGGCGGCACGTGAAACGGTACATGGTTACGGAAATATCTAGTTGGGACATTGAAGTTTTACTTGCTTAACAACTCAGAGATATCCACAGTATTATTAATACTGTGGATATCGTACGCAAGATCAGATATATTCCTACGGTAGTACAGTGGGAGAAAATTAAACATTTTGCACCTTGCTTCATAGTCTGGAGGGTTAAGATGGCATTTAAATTGAAGGAACTTTAAGAAACTTTTTTGCACAGAGTCGATTTTGGTATCGAGTCTGATATCATAGGTAGGATTCCAAACCTCAGAACAGTATTCCAGAAGACTGCGCACATAAGAGCAATAAAGAATTTTTAAAGTTTTAATAGATTTAAAATGTTTACTAGATCTTATTATGAATCCCAGAGACTTTGATCCTTTGCTTACAATGAAATCAATATGCTGGTCAAAAATTAATTTAGTATCAATAATTACTACTTAATTACATTCTTTAAAACCAATTCCTCATTCTTGAGCTTATATTTAAAATTAATCAATTTAGTTTTGTTACTAAAGTTTAAGGCAAAACACTTCGTTACATTTAGATCCAATTTGTTAACCACACAGTAATTGCTAAATCTATTAAGATACTGTAAAAGCCAACAATCGTCTTTTGAGAATATATTTTTCCGTATTTTGGTGTCGTCAGCATACAATAACAGCTTAGAATTATGAAAGCATGTGGACACGTCATTCAAGAATATGACAAAAAATAGGGGTCCTAGTAGTGACCCTTGCGGGACACCAGAGGGTACTGACATCCAACTTGATATAAATCCATTAAGTGCTACCGCTTGCAACCTGTTGCTAATATATGACGAAAACCAGCGATAAAGATTGCCATGTATGCCCGTAGTCAAAAGTTTTTGTAGTAAAATACAGTGGTCAATACGGTCAAAAGCCTTGCTGAAATCCGTAAATATAACGTCGGCTTGCGCACCTACATCCATATATGCACTAACATAATCATACGCGACTAGAAGATTTGATGTAGTAGACCGACCTTTTAGAAAACCATGTTGATCCGGAGTAAACCAACACTTAATCGTTGTGTAAACTTGTTTGTATACAATATTTTCAAAAAGTTTCGCAAAAATGCAAAGTTTAGATATTGGTCTATAGTTGTTTACATTCATTTTATCACCTCCCTTATGCAGTGGGGTAATAAATACAGACTTCCATATGCTTGGGGCATACCCTTCTTTCAATGATCTATTGTATAGTAAACATAGTGGAAGACTATGAAACTTATTGCTAAGAACATTATCGATCATTCCAGCTTTCAAAGAAAAAAAACTAAATCAAAATCGGTTCATCCGTTTTGGAGCTACGATGCCACGAACAGACACACAAAGAGACACGTCAAACTAATAACAACCCTCTATTTTCATCGGGGGTTAAAAATAAATTAAAATGTAATTAAATTATCTATTGAAGCGGTGGTCACTTTGATATTTTTATTCAACCTTTCCACAATACCAATAGTTTTAATAAAAACTAAATAATGCCAATTTAGTTGGTATTTAGTTGGTTTGGTTTAGTTTAGGTTTCTAAGTAAATTAAATTATTTTAAGCTTTAGTGTCATTCGAGGTTTCTAATATCTGAGCTTTTGGGAGAGTTGGGCTTATAAACTTGGGCGATAAGACTTCAGCGCTAAATTGTTTCAAAGGGGGAAATTAGGATAATTAATGGAATCAGTATTAAGCTTACTTCGGGTTGAATGTCAGTTTCATGTGTCATTTCAGTCGGTTTATTTAAAGGTTTATATCCAAAGTTTTGCCGTCAAATTATAACTGCCACAAAATAGTACCAAACAAGTTGAAAAATCAATGGCTCAGTGAAGAAATTCTGTCCCTCGGTGTTGACTGAGTAAGTCATAGTTTTGGATATTTTTAACTAACTTCCAAAAAGGAGGAGATTCTCAATAATTCGACTGTATTTTTTTATGTTTGTTACCTCAGAAGTTTCGACTGGGTGGACCAATTTTGATGATTCTTCTTTTTATTTGAAAGCTGGTGCTTTCCGTGTGGTCCCATTTCAATTTGGTACAGTTTTTACAATGGCATCCATGAGAAAACCATTTAAGTCTTAATTTTTTATTTTGGAAGTCTTTTTTTTGTATAATAATATAAAAAATCCTTATCTAACCTTATAAATTTTTTGTTTCGGAGAACATTTACCATAAGTTTGGGGTAATATTAAGTAGTAAATATTACAGTAATAGTACACTGTTAAGATCAAATTTAATGTTTTTGTAAACAAAAATATTTATTTATTTATACAAAAATATTACATTCGAGCAAATGAATACATCATAGTATTTGTTTATTGCACGAGAAATAAGTGACATTTAAATTGGTAGCATTGGCAGCGTTCTGTCAAAGAATATATATTAATACTAACGCAAAGAGTCGCGGCTGTGTGTACGTGGCTGGGCGAATGCGGAGGCGCGCGGGGAGGAACTTTTTCCCAGTCGGGACTATGGCTGACGGGGCTGGCCGCTGGTCGTTTCGTGCTTTGACATAATTGATAATATAATTTCATAATACTTATGATAGATTTGTCTGACGTTTAAAAATATTTCGGTGTCAACCTTAAGCTTACGTCAACATGGCTGACATTCCCTGGCGCTCGAGCTGTCATTTGTAGAGAGTATAGATACCTAGAATAATACAAATATCTATAAACGTTTTAATAATGCATAAATTAACCTAACCACCGTGGGATCGCCATAATGGAGTACAGCCCAATCCTTCATTTTACGTTGAAACCCATCATGATCGTTAGTAGTCATTGATAATGATGATGGTGACAATGAACCTTAGATACTCATTTATTCACGTTCTCTTTCAGGAGCTATCATCCCAGGCGACCGCCATATCGACCCTCTCAGTCATCACCGTGGTGCTCACCCTGGTGCTCTGCCTGGCGCTGCTGCCGGCGGCGGCAGAGTGGGAGGCCCTGGCCCTGGCCGGCTCCCTGCTGGTGACGGTGACGCTCGGCGCCGGCACGCTCATGGCTACGCACCACGCGCCGCTGCCGCTCTTCGCACTCATACTGGTGAGTGGCCACGACTACAGGCGGAAGCGACGAGAGAAAACGTTCAAAGTAAAATGACAGTACATGGAACACTGTCATTTCCACTCACGCTAAACTCTATCTCTCATAACAATCAGCAAATATTAAAGAAAGATGAACAGATAAAAAGCTACGTATTAAGCTTTCGATTTTTATTTTTTAAGATTGATTGATTGCACTACTACAAGCATACGATGTGTCCACGAATGTCTTTAAAAATTGTGCGTCGTCACGAACGAAGGGATCGTCAAAATTGGTTCGATTTTGATCGTTCTATGAAAACTGTTTCTCAGTACGTAAGTGTAGCGGGCTTCGACCTCTTGATTGTAAGTCCTGATGTGTGTCTGAGTGGTGATGATAATAATACAGCAACAATTCTTATATTCTCCTTTATTGGTGCTTAACACTGAATACGTATTACATATGAGGTAAATGCCTAACACAATAATATACGTCTACACTATTTATAGCCTTTTGGCCAACTGAAATAAACAAACTAAATAAACAAACTAAAAGTAAACTTCATGACATCTGTCAATGTCAAAAATGACATTGACACTTACTTTTGTCAATATGCAACATCTCCCTTTTCGAGAAAAAAGCAAACTAATATTAGTATTAAGTAACTTACAAAACTAATAACAGTACATTACTTATCTACTCAAATTTCTCATGTATGTACAATTTAGGACGTCTCACACTTCTACCAGACCTGGTTACGTAACCGGTATTTTCTAGACTTTCCATAGGAACACAGTTATCATCGATAATGCAATTTTGAACAGGACCGTCTCCGAGCTCTGCCGAACTCATGGGATCTATACTGTTTATGGGAGACATATCGTCAGTGCTGCCGTTGCCATAAAAAGAAGGTGGAGGATTTGTATTTTTTAAATTCTTTTTTCTAGGTCTAATGTGTCCCCTATTCCTCCTATACACAACATCATTTGGATCCACTACATAATATGATCTACCACAACCTAATTTCTCTTTAATTATTCCCGGAGACCAAAAAGATTTAGGATTCTTTTTGAAATAAATGTCATCTCCAGGCTGAAACACATAGG
Source organism: Phengaris alcon alcon (assembly GCA_037179445.1). Classification (NCBI taxonomy): domain Eukaryota; kingdom Metazoa; phylum Arthropoda; class Insecta; order Lepidoptera; family Lycaenidae; genus Phengaris; species Phengaris alcon. The sequence goes on from JAYRCH010000662.1 coordinate 779,315, forward strand.
ATGTATACTTCGCATTCCTGTCAAAATAAAAAGACATTCTGTCTCTGCTTTTGTTGTGACATCTTTCAAACGTCGAAAATTTGACCACTTCTGGAATGAGTCTCACTCAGACACAGAGAATCACTTCGTAATCCTGCAACGATAACATCATTCTTTGTAGTCTAGCAGGTACTTCATGAAGAGGGTTTTTAAAAAGGTAAATTAAAGGTTTGTGATCAGTATGAACAGTTGTTTTACTGCCATAAATATATTGGTGAAATTTATTACATCCAAATTGTATGGCAAACAATTCCTTTTCAATCTGAGCGTAGTTTTGTTGAGAGGAGGTAAGTGTTCTTGAACTATATGCAATGGGTCGTTTGTTTTGCATCAATACCGCTCCCAGTGCATTCTTTGATGAATCTACCGACAAAATCACAGGTAAGTTGCAATTATAATTAGTTAACACAGGTGCTTTGGATACGACTTCTTTTAACAAATCAAAGCACTTTTGACAATTTTCATCCCATAACCATAATGTATCTTTTTTTAACAAATTTCTTAAGGTATTAGTTTTCTCTGCTAGATTTTCTATAAACGGTGCTAAAAAATTAATCATGCCTAGAAATCTCTGCAAATCTTTAATATTTTTTGGTATGGGCATATCTTTTATGGCTTTAAGTTTCTCTGGATCAATTTTTACACCTTCTTTACTAAAAATATAACCCAAATATGCTATTTCTTCTAGAAGAAACTTGCACTTGGCTTTATTTAATTTTGAATTAACTTGCCTAGCCCTTTCCAAAAACATTTCTAACCTTTTATTGTGTATTTCAATTGTTTCACCGTATATTAAAATGTCATCACACCAAATTATTATACCTTCAATGTCTCCGAAAAGATCTATCATGGTTTTATAGAAAATTTCTGTAGCCGTGTTTATTCCAAAAGGTAATCTTAAAAATTTGTATCTGCCAAAGGGAGTTTGAAATGTACATAGATCACTACTTTCTTTAGTTAATTTTATATTATAAAACCCAGAAAACGCATCTAAATGCGATAAATAAGAGGCTTTGGACAATTTAGACCTGACTTCATCTATATTTTTAATTGGAAAATGACATCTCAATAAATTTTTATTTAAATTTCTAGGATCTAAGCAAATTCTCAATCCACCATTCTTTTTCATGGCTATAACTAAACTACTCACCCAGAGAGTAGGTTTGTTCACCTTCCGTATGACTCCCATGTTTTCCATGAGTTGAAGCTCTTTCCTTACTCAGAACCAATAGTCCTGACATTATTTTTCTTAAAACATAGATGAGTAAAATGTCCATATTTAAAACATGACCTGCATCTGTATTTCCATGCTGGACAGTTGCGGCGACCATGCGATGTGTTGCACTTTACACACGACGATGTTCTGGATCCAGGTGTAGCTGACCTTGGGTGACCTTGGCGTGATGGGGATCTTGAGTTTTTTCTCTTCTGGTGTGGGGGGAAACTGGTCCGACGATTTTTGTGTAGTTTATATACTGTGGCTTCTTCTTTTCCATCTGCTGCATTGATTGATTCTTCACTTTTCTGCGCCATCGTGAGTGTTCTACAGAGGAGTTTGGCTCTTTCTAGGGATAAATCTTGCTCTTGTAGGAGCTTTTGACGAAACTGCGAGAAGTTTGTGGCCATATTAGCAATGAAAATGTCCTTTACAAGGGAATCGCGTAGCGAACCAAACTCACAGGCATGACTTGCGTTTTCTAATTCCATTAGAAAGTTTTCCAAGGATTCGTTCACACGTTGCTTCAACGTAAAGAATTTGTGCCGCGCCACGGTCAAATTCTTTTTGGGTTCAAAATACTCGACGAATTTTGCCTTGACTTCTTGGAATGTAGCAGTGCTTAGGTCCAAATTGAAGGAATTGTAGATATTTAGGCCCTTATCTCCCATGGAATGCAGCATGATTGCAATTTTTCTTTTGTCTTCCGTTTTCTCCATGCCCGACGCCAGTAGGAATATTTCGAATGATTGGGTCCATTTCTTGAAATTTTCAGCATTATTGTTAATAATTTCTGTAGAGATCTCAAGCTTCTGCACTCCGTTTCCTGCCATTGTTAAGTTCCCACACTCAGATTGTCTCGAAGCTTCCGGAGTTTTCGATGTATCCCCTTTTGCGTTCATGATTTTCGTTTTCTTGACAACTTATTTTTTTAATCCCACTTCTGACACCATGTAGCGGGCTTCGACCTCTTGATTGTAAGTCCTGATGTGTGTCTGAGTGGTGATGATAATAATACAGCAACAATTCTTATATTCTCCTTTATTGGTGCTTAACACTGAATACGTATTACATATGAGGTAAATGCCTAACACAATAATATACGTCTACACTATTTATAGCCTTTTGGCCAACTGAAATAAACAAACTAAATAGGCTTTACTTCATGACATCTGTCAATGTCAAAAATGACATTGACACTTACTTTTGTCAATATGCAACAGTAAGTATATATATTTTCTACTCTGTGCTATCAGGCTTTACTTACTCTACTTTTCTTAATCAGTGGGGGGGGGGGCGCGTGCCTCCCTAAAGAGATGTCAAGGGGATGCAATACAAATAAATCACAAGTATTTTCTTATCACAAATATTAATCGACGCCACATCAGTTGCTATTAAACAAGTTTTGACAAGTCACCATTTATTTTCAACTAGCTGGTGCCCGCAACTTCGTTTTCGCTGAACTATCAATGTAAGCGGAACCCAACTTTTTTAAACGGAAAACTAAGATAAAAGTAGCACAAGTTACTCCTTCTAACATTAGCTGTCTGCCAGTGAAAGTCCGGTTAAAATTAGTTTGACCGTTTCTGAGATTAGCAGGAACAAATACACAGACGGACAGACAGATAAAATTTAAAATTATATATTTTAGGTGCAGGTACCGTATATATATTATGCATAATATGATAACATTATGCATTTAGTGCAAAGCTGTCAATTTTAAATTATAAACAAATATTTCAATTTTATTTGTTTCTTTAAATGGACCATAACGAAATATTGATAAAACTGTGTATTTTGCACCTACATATTATTATACCGAAATTAATATTTTCAAAGGTATTTACAACGAATTTTTTATAAATTTCGCAAGTCTCGTGAACACTCTCCGTTCAAAAGTCGTACCTAACTGTGACGTCACGATTAGGTAAAAGTGTATGAAATGAAAAAAAAAAACTGTGTGTAAAATCTCCGAAATGTGTGCGTTTAAGTTCATATTTACCATAATGAATGTTTTTGTAAATGATTTATGTAACGTACCTAATGATGTAGGGTTTTTTTTTACGAATTTAGCAATGAAAATTGAAACTTTTTCATATTTTTTAGATGCATTTAACTACTAAACTACACAAAAAATGTATTTTTTTTTCCGTTTATCAAGTAGTAATACCTCCATACTTCTGAGTATCAAATAAAACTAAGTATCTTCCATGTAGACGTCTCTCTTAATGCAAATTACCTAGAAAAATACTTTTGTAGGTCACAAGTCGCATTGGAAATTCCGCCGGTGTACAGCACGCAATTATTATGCAGTTGGCAGCGAAGCCTTTATTTATAAGGTTTTCACACGAGCTGACAGTGACGTCACTAAATCCTAGTTTACACGTACTCTGAGCCTGTCATATTAATTCATAATGCCTGTGAAATGCGTGATATCTTGCATGAGTGTTCAACCCTCATCCTTATATTAACGATACGTAGACAGTGGTTGAACATCTAGGAGTTGAACATAAAAATATTAATCGTGTAACGCTTTTATGATGACATCATTATCAAAAACAAAAAAAAAAATCCATATAGGCTAGTAAGCAACGCTTATGGAATTGTCCCTACGTGATGCCCAATATATCATCAGCCTATCGCCGTCCACTGCTGAATGTAGGCCTCCCCGGATGAACGCCAACCATCCCGTTCTTGGGCAGCCCTCATTCATCCGGTCGTCGGTCCGTCGTGGCGCAGGACGTCCTACACTACGTTTGCCTAAGCGTGGTCTCCACTCGAACGTGGTCTGCTCCATCGACCGTCCGTCCACCTGCAGACATCGGTCATGTCCACTTCCTCTTCAGCATGCTAATTCTATGCACATAGTATTTCATGATGTGAAACTTATACAGGGTGTCCCGTAAATCGATGTCAAGCCATAAACCTGTGATAGGCCAAGTTACAATAGTTATCAGAAAAATTAAAAAAAAAATTCAAGTAATGTGTCTCAAAAAAACAAATATTTACAAAAAAAACGAAAAATCGACATCTTGTGGTGGTTTTTTAGTTCCCGGCACTACAAATTCCTACTTTTTTTGTAAATTTTTTTTTATATGTAATCCTGAATAATGCTTTAGTAAACTAGTGCCTAAAATTTAAATAAAACGACTCCGACTTGAAAGGAAATGAGGCTTTTTGCCTAAAACAATGATTCGAATTTAATAGTTTGCTCGACTTTAACTGACTGTACTGGAAAAAAAATGTACTATGCTTGTTTGGCAGGTAATTTTAAAAGTTGGCGCAGTTAATAAGGATTCCAAAATAGATACACTTGCTAGATTGTTTCTTAAATTTTGGACACTATTGATTTTTGTAAAGTAAGTCAGTTTTCGACAATTTTTTCTTACTTACTTAAAAGGATTCAAGTGTAGCCAGGACTTTCTTCTAAGTGATATTCTGATTTGGATGAGACGGAGAGAAACATTCAACGAGTGTAAGAGAGACAAAATCCAAGAAGTAAAAGAATATCACGGGCCACGGGGGCCATAGTGTCTAATTACTTTTAACTTTAGGAAAGGTGTTTTTTAGGAAGCTTTTAATTGAAACAAATTTTCGGAGTCTAAAATAATTTATTACATTATAACAAATGTTCAAACTGCCTCCCACCAGCATAAATTCAAGTTGGACATCTTTTTAAAAAATACCGCTTTATCAGACGGGCAAATCTGCCGTTATTAACTAATTCAGCTGCTTGCGTTAATTGTCGTCGTAGTTCAATTACATTTTTAATTGGCTTTGTATACACTTTTTCTTTAACAGCTCCCCAGTAAAAAAATCTAGCGGATTTAAATCAGGTGAACGGGCTGGCCTCGAAATGGTACCAGACCGCCCTATCCACCTTTCTGGATATTCATTATCTAAATAATCTCGCACTGAACGGGCATAGTGCGCCGGGCAGCCGTCTTGCTGGAACCACATGTCTCTGTAAATGTGCAGATGTACGTCTTCCAATAAATTTGGTAAATGATATCTTAAAAAGTCCAAATAAATGTCGCCATTCAAGGTCTCTGGCAGTTCAAAAGGTCCGATGATTCTCCCGTTTAGAATCCCGGTCCACATGTTTATTTTGAATCGATACTGGGACCTATCCTCTCTCATCAAATGTGGATTATCTACATGCCACTCGTGTAAGTTGTGTAGATTCATGTACCCATCTTTTTTAAAAGTGGGCTCATCGGACCATAAAATTTTGTATATGATTCGTGGATCTTCCCGGTGACTTTGTAACATCGTTTAACAAAACGTAACTCTTGGGAGATAGTCCCGGGGTAGTAAAGTTTGTACTCGCGTGACGTGGTATGGGTGGAGCTCATGACTTTTCATGATTCGATGGGCTACACTTTTGGGCACTCCTGTACTTTCTTCGATTTGTCGTACTGAAGTACTTGGATCTTCTGCGACTGCTTGTAGTACGATGTCATCGTAAGTCAAGCGACTTCTTCCTTCACTGTGTACTTGGCTTGGGAATCGTCCCTCTGAGAGTGAACGGTGCACATTCACAAAAACTCGATGATCGGGATGACGAGCAGCGTTTGGGTATCTTTGGAGGTAAAGCCTAGTTGCAGCACTAGCATTGCATCGGCATTCACCATAAATGTGATGCATGTTGGCATATTCCTGTGCGGTGTACACCGACATGGTGGTACGATAGTCCAGGAGAAAGCAAAGGTCGTTGAAAGAGAAACTAAACAGTCCAAATCACAAGCAATCAAGTCCAATAAACAAAGCAAAAAGTGGTATGTACGAAATCAAGACGAACGAATACGGTGTGCGCAGTAAACGAAGTAGAGTAACGTACTGATCTATTGTATTTTGTGTGCTGTACGTCGGGAACATGGACAATAGCGACATTGTCTCGCTCACACTAGTAGCATTGTGTCTACCCGTCTCGCGTACTTGTGGCGTCAATATCTGTCTCTCTTACACTCATTGAATGTTTCTCTTCGTCTCATCCAAATCAGAATATCACTTAGAAGAAAGTCCTGGGTACACTTGAATCATTTTAAGTAAGTAAGAAAAAATTTACGAAAACTGACTTCCTTTACAAAAATCAATATTGTCCAAAATTTAAAAAACAGTCTAGCAAGTGTCATACCATTTTGGAATCCTTATTAACTGCGCCAACTTCTAAAATTACCTGCCAAACAAGCGTAGTACATTTTTTTTCCAGTACAGTCAGTTAAAGTCGAGCAAACTATTAAATTAGAATCATTGTTTTGGGCAAAAAGCCACATTTCCTTTCAAGTCGGAGTCGTTTTATTTAAATTTTAGGCACCAGTTTACTAAAGCATTATTCAGGATTACATACAATAAAAAAATTACAAAAAAAGTAGAAATTTGTAGTGCCGGGAACTAAAAAACCACCACAAGATGTAAATTTTTCGATTTTTTAAAAGCTTTGTAGTTTTTGAGACACAGTACTTGGATTTTTTTTTAATTTTTCTTATAACTATTGTAACTTGGCCTATCATGGGTTTACGGCTTGACGTCGATTTACGGGACACGGATTTGTACCAATCTTATTATAATATACAGGATATTATAATAAGATTGGTACAAATCCGTTGTACGTCTGTGGTATAATATATTGGCGTGGCGTTGCGTCACTCGCCGCTAGCCAACAGAAGACCCGCCTCATGTTCATCAAATTAAAAGGTTGATAAACCAACAGTATTCCTAGAATATCATGATCGATTTTCCTTTACATTTTTCATGAGTCTCAGTTGTTCATGGTCTATAAAATATGAAAAAATATTTATTTGGAAGAGTTACTATGCACTTGTTTTATATTATATTTTTAGGCCCACTTGCGCAGATCTGAGTTGAAGTTAGCCCTGGGTTTTATTATGATATTTTAATATCATACCTTCTCTTTCATAAATACGCAGAAGGAGAGAGATAACATTATATTTAACACAGGGTTAACTTTCACCCAGACCTGCGCAAGCGGGCCTTAGAATTGGAAATTGCTTTATTCATTCACAAAGATAAAATAATAATTTAAAGACATTACATATTTAATCTTATAATTAATTCAATTGAAACACAAAACTCACATTTAAATGAATAATGTCTTTAATGATATCAAATGTAATTGATATGACACAGTTAAATATTTTACCTTTTCCAAAAACATATTTTGCGCTTTTATCTCAATTTTAGTTTGGGCTGACACAAAGTGAGCTCCTTGAGGTAATACGATTAATTTTATGCGTGAATATTTTTAATGCACCCTTTTTGATTACTTGATGGTTTTGTAATTATTCAAGAATCAGCAAGAATCATTTGTCACTCCAAAAAGTGCTTTTAGTGGGAGAGCTTTAACATGCGCCGGATTGACCAGATAAATAACACGTTGTGTTTCGCCGAGTAAATGAGGTTACCGTAGCCCAAAGGGGCAATTGGGGATTTTTAAGAACAGGGAACACATTCGTGACTTAATGTTGCGAGTGTCCATGGTCGGGGGGATATTTTACCGGTGGTCCGTAAGCTCGTTTCCAATTCATAAAAAATATACTGGGTGATTTTTTATTGCATCTCGAGAGAAACAGGGTATTATAATAGGTACATGAAATAGAGTACTATAACATACTTAGTTTACTTTTTTAATATTTTTATTTAATTAATATTTATAAATATCTTCTAACTTTCCAATACTTGAGCTTCTGTTTGTAGAATTTATTTTTGTTACAAAATATGCAGTTTCTCTCGAAACGAAATAAAAATTCACCCAGATTATACACTACATTAATTTAGTCTTAAGGGGAGAGTGTTACTTGCACAAGACAAAAGGGTATTTATTATAATAGTAAAATGTTTAACCAAAGAAATACGCTTAAAATATATTGCCAAAAGAGTTCTTGCAGCAATGTAGCTAACATGACATGGCTCTGACATGTAAGACTACAATTAGTAAGTATTAGGACATAATTACATGACTCTGTAAGGTATTTTTTGTTCGCTATAAATGCCCTACACAACCTACAACTGACTCTAATCATAGGGCCATACTAAAGAAAGTTTGAACGTCAATGTAGCGTCACGACTTATCAGCGACAAATCTATACAAACATAATAATTGTCGTCTTTTGAGAGTGGAATTTTATGGATACGGTATTGGCGACTCGATTTTAGATTTTAATGTTTCACATCTGATACGTACACACACGGTTTTATTTTACGCTTTAGTGTAGGATCTCTCGCCAGTATTAAAGTAAACAAAGAAGGGTTATTACGAAAACGTTTTGCAATCCGAAGCTATATATCGCTGTCCAAAAACTAAAGTGGTCCCTTCCGCCTTCCGGCTTCCGGCGGGCGTGACATACGAGTCAGAATAACACACGATTCGAGCAGGACCGTGCAGATCAGGGTGCTAAGTGGGAGTTTTTCTCGTTTTTAAAGAAAAACTCACACTTAGCACTCCGATGGATTAAGTATCATCGTATATTCATACGTTAAGCAAAAACTTTGTACACCTTTTTACGAAAATTATGCAAACGGAGGAGTATTTTTCACAGTTAAAGTTTATATGGAGGAGGAGTGAACTGCTCTAATATTTTTTATAATAATAATTAAAAATACACTATATTAATAATAATAACGTTACACACACTATCTCACATTAGTCACTCACACTACCATGCGTTTGATACAATTTTGTCCCATGTTGATGTTTGTCTACGTGTCTTTTGCATTCAATAGACAATGTAATTACACTTGTATATTAATTTCTTGTGCACGTAAAAATAATGTGCTTCCCCGTGGACTACTCTATAGCTGAGCTGAATTTCATCAAAGTTGGCTTAGTAATTTCGGAGCCTATTTTAATGCAAACAAACAAAATGTTCATCTTTATAATATAAGTATAGATATCTTAGTGGCAACAGATCCCATATAAAGTTCATACTTAAAAATAATACTGCCAAACAGTCAAACTATACCCCACAACACCAGAGTTTAGTCTGGGTTACAATTAGTGTTCTGCCGGTTTTTAAGAACCCCTATATATTTTACTAATAATAATCACTTTTTTAATTATGTCCCAGTATATCTTATACTTTAAACGAGACAATTTTGTATATATTTATTTATTTAGATTGTATTTACATGAAATTTAGTGTGCAGGGAGTTTTGGGGGAGTCAATGTCAAATTCGACAACTCGAAACTCGAGTGTTCGATTTACAGCTCTATTATGTTATCGCAGAGTTCTATTTTCAGCGCTCTGAATTTTTTCCGGCCTTCCCGAATCCGGATCATATATAGTCCCAACCTAAGTCGTGGCCGTGCCGGGGTCGTGCCGGTAAGTGAAAAAACAGCCATCGGGACGTGTGTGACGGCTATACGGCTACGGTATTAACGATATCCATCTATTCTAATATATCAATATCTTACCTCAGCGCACCGTGATGTTAGATAAATTACATTCGCCATCATAACAATATATTTTGACGTTCACAGAAACTTTCCACTCTCGCGGGAATCCACTCGGAAATTGCTTAGTTATTTGTCGGGGAATACCCATTTTTTTAATTGTGTTGGTAGTAAATAAACGGTGGAAATCATTGGCTTAGACTTTAGAGCATGGCTCTCAACTCCGGAGGTCGTGGGTTCGATCCCCGCGTTGGAACAACAAAAAATGTTGTTTTCAAGTCTGGTTAGGACAATGCAGGCCGATTGTCTGACAAGAAAGATTATCCATGCCGGATGAGCATGTAATAAGTCGGTCCTGCGCCCGATCACTCGCAAGTCGTGTCGGTCATCCGTCCTTCTGGGTTACGAGAGTAAATATGGAGTGCTCTTATGTATTGCGCACACACTTGGGCACTTTAAGTTAACTCCTGCGTAGCTAGTCTGGTTTCAATGAAACCGGCCACCGTCACCGAAATCGGTGCGGGGAGCTATTATTGTTATAGTAAATGAGCAGAGTGTTTGCCCGATGGTTGGCGATTACAGCCGTCTTGGACACAGACAAGGATAGTCGCGTAGTCACTCACTAGTCAGTCTTAATATTCTCAAATATCTTACCAGATTTTTTTTTACATTTAATATAGTGCTTATTTTAATTATAATCTTCTAAAAAAAACAATTTTCATGGCACAGTTGTTACAGAACTCCTTCGAAACGGCTTGACCGATTGTTATGAAATTTTACAGGAGTTTTCAGTAGTTATACGAATAGGCCGTAAGCAATTTTTCATACCCCTAAGTTATTTTAGGTAGATAACATTGTGTCAGCGCTATACAGAATGTTTTTTCAGAGAGTGTCCAAAAACAGCTGTTTAAAACAAAATGCAATCAATGCTATAGCTCTTTTGTAGGAAACAGGTTTTTTTTTTAATTTAATTTAAGTAGGAAAGTTGATTCCATAGTAAAAATTGTTTATATTCAAGAGTATATTCACTCCAGAAAGTTTGGACACTGACTGAAAAAACACCCTGCATATTAGTAGCGGAGCACATATTTGTAATCAGCGACCTCGAATTAGTAGAAAACAGACACAAAATTCCTGGAACCAAAATATAAAAAACGGGCCAAGTGCGAGTCAGGCTCGCGCACGAAATGTTCCGTACGAAACGGCAAAAAACTCACGTTTGTTGTATAACCCGTTAGTTGTATAGAAAATGTACCTTATGTGAAAATTTCAACTGTCCCTTAGTTAAGGAGATACAGCCTGGTGAAAGACAGCGAAGTCTCAGCGATAAAAATAATTTTCCCAGTAATTTAAGTCCCTAAAAATAATTTTGTTGTCCAGTGTAAAACGGGCATTACAAGTTCAAATATTTAACCTTATAATTTCATGATTTAAAGTGGATTAAATGAAAACCCTTGCTCAGCTACGGATACGCTCTTGATTGGCGAATTGTGGTTATTGATAGCTCTCACAACCCCGCGCACGGCTCTCGAGTACATTCATTTTAATACTAGCTTATGCCCGCAACTTCGTTTGCATAGAAACCATGCAAAGGGAAACGGAACCCTATTTTTTAAACGGAACCCTAAAATAAAAGTAGCCTATGTTAGACCTTATAACATCAGCTATCTGCCTGTGAAAATCGGTTTATGCGTTTCAGAGATGAGCCGTAACAAACAGACAGACAGACCGACAGACAGACAGACGGAAAGGCAAAAATTTAAAATTGATATTTTATTGTAAGTACCGAATATACTTTCATATGCATTAAGTGAAAAGTTGTTAATTTTAAATTACAAAAGTGTGAGCATTGCATAAGCGTTATTGAATAATTTGTTTTTTTTTATTATTATTTTTTTTTTTTTTATATTAAATAAATTTAATAAAAATTTAATTAAATAGAATAAAAATTAAATTAAATTTATATTTTTTTTCAAATTTCGCATTTGCGATAATTACTCGCTGCAAGCTTAATGCGAATGAACTGTAGTTTTATACTTTCGTTTTTTTTTAAATATTTTACACTAAAACCGCTGACGCTTTGAAGCTGGATTTACTTTTTTGTCTCGAAGTATGATCGGCACTGATAGTTGCGGAAAAATGTCTAATTATTTTTATAAGGGTCAAAGAACTTTAGATATTCCGCAACTTTAGCGCCTTGTACCTAAAACTTGGCCCACGGCACGGCACAAACTATTTAGCGAGTACGCATAATATCATTGTACACACAATCTATACTAATATTATAAAGAGGAAATGTTTGTCTGTTTGCATAAATAGGCTCCGAAACTACTGGACCGATTTTGATGAAATTTGGCACAGAAATAGAGTAGACTACGGGGAAGGACATAGGCTACTTTTTAATGCCGAAAAATACTACCGGTACTGTGGCGGGCCTAAGATCTCAGTCCATTAAGGAGCCACACATTACGAATTACTTAAGAGCACAAATGTGCCGTCCAAACGTGGGAGATCCATGCTGCGGCACGAATGGGCACATATACTACGGCCTCACAAAAAAACGAGACAATCTTGTATGTATAATATATAATAGGAATCTCCGAAACTGCTGTAAGTATTTCCATGAAATTTATTAACCAGAAAATTTATTATGCAGGGAAGAAAAATATATCTACTAGATCTTATCCCCTGAAACTGCGCATTTCTAAGTTATAAAATATGTTTTTTCTTTCATCGTGCAAAGCAATAAATCAATAATTTCGACTAAACAAATGTCAATGCGAGTGGCCGAGTGGCATGCTTATGAATAATTTTTGCGTTGTTCGAAAATTAGAAATATGGTGGGTTCAAACCCCGGTCAGATAAATATTTTTGTATTTTTCTTATTATTTTAAAACTACTATAACTCCGAGCAAAGCTCGGTTACCCAGGTACTATATATATAGATGTCTCAGATATTATAGTGTCCATGGGCGGCGGTAATCGCTTACCATCAGGCGATCCGTTTGCTCGTTTCCTAATCCATTTCATGAAAAAAGTTGAGACCGATATGTTATTCTACTCTTGGTGTTTCAGGAGGCCATCGAAGTACTAGTGTAGCGGATGTGCTTGGCAATCTTACACTATCAGGTGAACTGTCTGATCGTCTGTCGATATTATCCTACTACTATTATAAATGTGAAAGTTTGTGAGGATGGATGCATGTGGATAGATGGATGTTTGTTGCGCTTTCACGCAAAAAGGACTGAACGGATTTTGGTGAAATTTGGAATGTTAGTAGTACCTAAAGGCTCTGGATTAAAATATAGCGTACTCTTAATCCCGAAAAAGTACAGTGTTCCCGTGGGACACTTTATTTACGCGAGCGAAACCGCGGGCAAAGCTAGTTTCCAATATAAGTAGCACATGAAGTAAATTACAATTTTCCAATAAAAATAAATGGTCTTCATTTATGTTCCATACAAGTCAGATGACATAAAACATTCTTAACACGTCCACCACATTATAAAGTTGTCGGATAAATACGTTACTTCAATTTAGTTGGACTTCTTTTGGTTGTAAAAAATATTTATTTTTCATCCTATGTTATTCTTGTGAGAATTAGCTACTTACTCGATTTTAAAGAAACATGAAACATTACACAAATTTTTTTCGTTAATAACTACAAATCAACGATTTGGAAACTGGCCTTACGAACATTTTTCATAAACTTTCTTTATACTTGTAAACTGACATCAGACAATTGAATGAATTGCCTTGCAGTGTTGCGCGCAACGTCAATATTTTATTAAGACGTACACGACAACTCGCATTGGCCCCAATATGGGACACTCACGTTGAGGACATTTTAACGTTCGGCTGTTTACGCATAGAAAAGGCCTGTTCCGCCGAACGAAATGTATAGGTCAAAGCCAGAAATTTAAGTGCGGAAATTTAAAAATATTTACAATGTATACTGAATATTCGAATACAGCTTACCGTGAGGAGGAGGGAGACTTCTCCTCGCGCGCCGGGCCCCTGAAAAGGGCCTTGGGCGGGGAACCAATGCCAGGGGCTAAGCCCCTCTAATTGGGGTGGGAAGACGCACCCAGTACGAGTACTGGGCGCATGAGTCTCGGTTTTAGGGGAAGACCCCCCGCGGCAGAACGCGGGGGAAACCCATGGGGGGGCACCGCAAAATCCGAGGGAATGACGAGTGCCAATCCAGGCCCGACCAAGAACGGCGGTCGGCTCCAAACGGCGCGTGGGGGTCCCGACCCGGGGGCCGGGAAGCGTGTATGGGTCCACTCCCTCACGCGCCGCGTTTGCCGGACCGCGGAAACAAGCGACCTGGGGAAAGGGGGGGAGGGTAAGCTTCCGGTTCCCGACTTTTAATGTCGGGGGGGAAGGTGCACCAAGGAGGCGACGGGGTGGCAAGAGGGCTGCCACCCCGACAGGCCCCAGGTGATTAAGTGACGGCGTACACCGGCGTCTGGTTTGCCGGCGTAGGGGAAAGGTGTGGGGGGATACAATCCCGCGGTGAGTGGGGCGCTGTTGCGCCGGGGCGCATCATTGCGCTCGGTATGACGCGTCGTTGCGTCAGGGCTCCTCCTCTTCGGGGGGGGGGGGGGGGGGGGGGGCGGCGGTGGGGCGGGCTGCTTGGCTCCGCAGGGTCCTCCGGGGGGGGGGACGGCATCTCTCGGCAGACGGTGGCGGTCGGGCGGGCGGGCATGCCACGGCGCCAGGTCGGTCAGCTCGACCAGGCGCGAGGCATCCGCTCGCGCGAACAGCTTCGCGGAGAGCTGGGCCACAAAGGCCTCCACGCTCTCCACCCTGAGGTCCCTCGCTATGGTGGAATTGCGGACGTACCACGGTGCGTCCACGATGCGGCGCAGCACCCGGTTTTGGGCCCTCTGCAACAACCCTTTCTGGGGTGCAGAGAGCAGGTGGTGCCACGCGGGTGCCGCGTACGTGAGGCGGGACCGTACGTACGTCTTGTAGAGGGCGATGCGCATCCTCAGGGGGATCAGCGGGGACGCGTAGGCCGGACGCAGCTGGGCTACCGCTGAGTTCGCCCTCGCCACCGCCGCAGAGCACTGGGCGACCATGGACAGGCGGCGGTCGATGGTGACCCCTAGGTATTTCGCCGTCTTACCCCATGGAATTTCGGCGTCACCGATCTTCAGAGGAGCCGGAAAACCTGTTCTCGTAGTGACGGCGAGCGCCTGGGACTTACGTGTGTTCACGGATAGTCTCCATTTGCTCAGCCAGTCCGGGAGAAGGTCCAGCGTCCTCTGAAGTTTTCTGACTGCATGGTCCCTGTTGAGCGAGCTGGCGATGAACGCTGTGTCGTCAGCGTACAGCGCCGCGATGGTGCCGGGATGCGTGGGTATGTCGCTGGCGTATAGGTTGTACAGCCCTGGGGAAAGTACACTACCTTGGGGTACGCCAGCGGTGATGGGGTGCTCGGCGGAGAAGACTCCGTCCACGCGCACCTTGAAGGATCTGCCGGAGAGGAAGGAGGCCACAAGCCTTACCATCGGGGGAGGTACGTTGGCTCGAATGAGCTTGCAGAGCAGGCCCTCATGCCAGACACTATCGAACGCCTTTTCCATGTCCAGGAAAACGGCGACCGAAGCTTCCTTCTTGTTTGCCGCAACGGAGAGGTGGTGGATCACGCGTACCAGCTGGAGGGTGGTACTCAGCTGGGACCTGAAACCAAATTGTTCCTCACGAGGAGGGAGGTGTGGAGCAAGGTGTTTGAGGAAAAGGGTTTCAAAGACCTTGGATAGGGTCGGTAGCAGGGTTATAGGCCGGTAGCCCTCGGCCATCCGAAGGTTCTTGTGGGGTTTGGGGATGGTGATGATGAGTCCCATCTTCCAGGAGGATGGAAAGTGGCCGGTCCTGACGATGCCGTTATACAGGCGAGTGAGTGCGGCCACCGTCCGGAAGGGAAGGTGTCGGAGAGCGGAATTGGGGATGCCGTCTACACCGGGGGCCTTCCTCGGTTTGAGGCGAGCTAGGGTCCTTTGGACCGTCCTCGGTGAGAAGGAGAAGTTTGGGGGGGAGGAGGGGGAAAGTAGGAAAACCTTTACCTCCTCGGAGACCATTTGGGCGTGTTCAGTTGCGGTCGTGGGCAGCGGCGAGAATTGGTGTTCTAAGTGCTCGGCATGAATACCTGCTCTGTCCTCCGCACGGTACCGGGGGTTGCCGTCCGGGTGGAGCAGGGGATGAACGGAGGCAGTGGCTCCGGTAAGGGAGCGGCAGAAACGATGAAGGGAGGGCTAGTCCTCTCCGGCCTCCTCTATGCGTCGGGTCCACTCCGCGGCGTGTAGGTCCTCGAGCGCGACTCTTACCTTAGCAGTAAGGCGGTTGAGCTCTGCCTTCTGCGTGGGGCAGCGCGTGCGTTGCGATCTCCGGCGTAGGCGCCGCTTCTCCGCCAGGAGGTCGGCGATGTGGCGAGGGAGTGAGGGCCGCTTGTAATGGCGGCGGGTGGGCGGCTGGGTAGCCGCGTTCATTGCAGCTGTAATCGCCTCGGTGATCTGCAGCGTCATGGACTCGACGGTATCTGCAGAGTCAACCGGGAAATTGGGTGTGGACTCGTGCAGCTGCAATGAGAAGGCGTCCCAGTCGCGGACTGGGTAGGGGGGGAGGGGGGGGGACGCTAGCCGGAACGGCGCGTATGATGGCTAGGACCGGGAGGTGGTCGGAGCCGTGGGCCACATCGAGGACCTCCCGGTGGAGGTCACCGGGGAGTTGGTGGGTAATAGCCACGTCGAGGACATCAGGAGAGAAGCGGGGATTCTCGGGGTAGTGGGTGGGGGAGTAAGTGCCCACCACCGAATATCCGACTCGAACGGAGTCGGCATGCAGGCGGTTGCCGTCCGAGTTAGGGGTGCGAGAGCCCCATCCGGGGTGCTTGCAGTTCAGATCTCCGGCAATCACAGTCGGCTCCTCTGATAGGAGCCTATGGATGTCGGAGATATCTAAACGCGACCCCGGAGGTTTGTAGCACGCATATAAATGGGTGCGGCGCGAGCCGAGGAGCACTTCCACTCCAAGAGCGTATAGCGAAGAGACTGGGGGAGGGGGGAGGAGTTGGTGCAGAATTTTCCTGCTGACCAGAACGGCGAGGCCTCTGCACACTCGCTCACCCCCTGGAAAATCCTGGCGGTAAATGTAGAAGCCGGGAGCACTGAAACGGTCCTGAGGGGACAGGAGGGTTTCGCTAAGCAAGGCGACATCCACCTCGTACTCCCGAAGGAGGTGGCGAATCGAGGTCACCTTGCCGCGGACCCCCCGGACGTTCCAGTGAACGACCTTTAGGTGGACTGGGGCGTGGTTATCCATTGGGAAATGAGGGAGGCAAAGAGGGTGGCCCCCTCGGGGAGGGCCTTCAAGAGAGTCTGGAGGATTTCCTCCCCGGCCAGGATTCTATTAAAGACATCCATGGCCAGGGAGAACAGAGCTTGTAAAAGCTGGGCCGTGGTCCTGGGGGACTCTCGGCGGCGAGAAGAGGGGGGGGCACGAGGGGGCAAAATGGCGGTAGTGATCGCCGGGTTTGCGGGCTCGGTGGAGAGCTCGGTCACCTCTGGTTTGGTGACCGGCGGGACAGTGCGTTTGATGCGCGCAGGGCGCGGGGGGCGCGGGGTGCGCTGCGGTAGTGGGGGGGCCGATAGAGTGGCATCATCAGCCGAGGGGGCTGCTACAACAGGGGGGAGGGGGAGGGCGAGGGGCTCTAACTCGGAGTCCGTGGCGGCATTGGAAGTCGCAACGGATTTGGCCCTTTTTTTTTTGGTCCTGGTCCTCGTCCTGGTCCGCTTCCGCTGCTTCGGGGGAGCTGGGGGGGGGGGGGGGGGCGGCGGAGCGGGGGGGGGGGTCATTAGCCTCCGCCATAAGGGATGTGGCGGTGGGCGGCGGCGGGGCAACCTCTCTCTCCTGAATATTGGGGGCATCACTTACCCGGTTTGTGCGGGTTGTGCAGGCTAAGGGGCCCGCGCGGCGGTTGTTTGTTTCCCGGCGGAAGACCGGGCAGTTCCGACTGTTGGCGGGGTGGGGCCCCTTGCAGTTAATGCAAGTGGGCGGATCCGTTAGTGGCCGGGGGCAGTCGGCGGCGGCGTGCTCCTCGCCGCATCTGACGCACGCCGGTTTGCGGTGGCAGTTCCGGCTGGAGTGCCTGAACTGCTGGCAGCGGTGGCATTGGGCAGGGCCACTCTTCCCACGCCAGGCCTCCACCTTAATATTAGGCATATTCAAAATCTCGGTTACCTGGTAAATGCCTGGTACCAGGTTCGGGGTGCGCTTCAGTAGAACAAAGTAGGCGCACCCGGGTCGGTCCTTCCGGGCGAGGATTCGGGATACATGATCCACCTCGAACCCTTTGGCGGCGAGATCAGCGGCTATCCTATCCGTGGGTGTATTGACCGGTAGGCCATGGATGCCTACCTTTAAACCGCGGTCCTGGGGCAGCGCGTACGAGTACCAACTGACCTGGTTGGACTCGCTCAGGTCAGCTAGGTACCTTTGTACGCACCGGTACTCCGTTTCTCCCTCTGGGGAGAATTTTACCCCCTGGCCGTACGTCTTCGCATTCGGGGGGTGCCCCAGGAGGGCCCTGAGGCGGCTAAAATGGTCGATCCAGTCATCGAGCTTCTCGACGATGATTGGAGGGCACCGGGGAGGTGCTTTCGGCGGCGGAGAAGATGCCTTCGCTGTGGGGCCGACGGAGGTTACCGGATTCACTACTTCCATCGGCGAGGGGGCCCTCGAGGTAGAGGCCACTGGGGATCCGGCTGGCACGGGGGCGGTGGTCGCTGCGGCGTAGGTAGCCGGGCGATCGGCGCGCTTGGCAGGCGGCGAGACGTCTGAAGACGCCTCTTGGCGCTGCCGCTTTGTTACCTGCACGGGAGGGGCAGGGGGCGGGGGCATGATGCTCGACGAAGGGGCCGGTACCGGGGCCTTCGGAGCACTTACCCCTCTGTGGTCTTCTTCTGGCGGGGAGGCCGGCGAGGCGGCGAGGGCGGGCTGTAGGCTCGCTGCGGGTGGTGTATGCGGAGGGCGCGAGGCGCTCACCTCCGTAGTGCGGCGCAAGGGGCGCGGCGGAGAGGCCGGACCCTTATCGGCTGAGCGGGTCGGGGGCCCAGACTCGCGGCGGGTCGCCGTCGGAAGGCATTGGGGCGGGGGGGTGTCAGCACACCCCCGCGAGAATGACGAGGACGGCCCGGGGCGAGCGGTATCCGTACCGCTCAAGCTGGGCTCGGCGGCAGAATGGTATGCGCGCTCGGACGTGCGCGAGCTGGACCTCGAGGAGGGTCCGCTGCGCGACGCGACAGAGCTGGCGCGGGAATGGCTGGGGCGGTCGCGGCTATGCGGCCGCGAACCACGGTCGGCCATGGTGACGGGGCACTGTGTTAGCGTCCACCGTAATTTAGGCACATGTTCATAATGTCACACACACAGCACACTATAACACATGTACGTAGGCACAAACACAAAAGGTATTCACACGGCACGATAGGGAACTGGACTAAACACGATAAAACTAAACACGAAAACACGTGTTTTCGTGTTTAGTTTTACGTGTTCAGTGTCAAAGTAGTCACTATAAGTGTACTTACTTGCACGATTCACTAGAAGGCTGACTCTCCGTGACCCGACGTTGGAAACAAGTTCCCAACGGGAGGCCAAGGGCAGTGCAACCCCTCGGCAAGGCGGCAATCCGCTCGTTATTCTAACGAATGACGAGTGGATTAACGGTCGCGAGTGGGGTATAACGGCACTGCACTAGGGGCGGGTCGGCACGAGCGTGGAGTGAGAGGGACACTCGACACGTTCTGAGCGGGACGGCACTACCGCGGAGTGAGCGAGTCACTACGACGCGGATAACGCGAGACGGCACGAGAACGCGGAGCAACCGAGATAGCACTACCACACGCGAGAGACAGGACGATCCCGAATACAGCTTACAAAAAGCTATTGCCGTTTAAAACACAATTTACAAAGCCAATAGACTACGGCTTAGTGTACGCGAAAATAAACGAATAGCTAACGACCTGCCGCGCCGGTCCGCTCTATATTTTAACAGCTTCTCGCTTCGCCGCACACAACCTATATTCCTGGTGTGGATCTGGAGAGTACTAGATGTGGCACTATAGTAAGGGCCAGTTCACACTGCGATGCTACGCGATGATGCTTAAAGATGCTGCAGTAATATATCATAATATCGCCCGTAATTTCGAATTCTTTCAATAAACAGTGTGTCGCTTTGTGTAGAGAATAAAGTAATCGCTGTTATATGCACACGTCGCTACTGGTGTCTGTCTGCTCTTGTCTCTATGGGTCCTGTACAATATATTCTGTGAGGCAATTATGAGATGAGCACTCTCGTTGACGGGTTGAGGGGACAGGAAGTGAGGGATATAATTATGATGATTATAATTATTATTTACTAGCTGTTGCTCGCGGCTCCGCCCGCGTAAGTATAGTATCGCTCAGAAACACTACTGTTTCGGGATAAAAAGTAGCCTATGTTTTAATACAGAGTCTAAACTACTACCATACCGAATTTCATCTAAATCCGTTCAGTAGTTTTTGCGTGAAAGTGTAACAAACATCCACGCTTTCACATTTTTAATATTAAGTAAGGTTTAGCTTTTGCTCGCGTAACTATAGCATACCACGGGAACACTGTACTACTTCGGGGTGAAAAGTAGCCTATGTGATATTCCAGGGCTAAAACTACTACTGTCAAAATCCGTTCCGTAGTTTTTGCGTGAAAGAATAACAAACATCCGTCCATCCATGTGCCCGCAACTTCGTTTACGTAGAACTAACGGAAACGGATCCTAACTTTTAAACTGAATATAGATAAAAGTAGCCTAAGTTACATCTGAAAATATCCTATCTGTCAGTGAAGATCTCGTGAAAGTCAGTCCAGCCGTTATAGGGATTTACCAGAACAAACAGATAGACATTCTTAAAAATTGTTTTTAATTGTATTTACTCTTAAATGCATTTAGTGCAAAGCTGTTAATTTGAAATTACAAACAGACACTTTTTCTCAATTTTTTTCAATTTTATTTATTTTTATACAACATAGACGAACAGTACGTACATCATCATCAGCGTTTCACTATCCACTACTTATTTCTCCGAATGAGCTCCAACCGATTCAAATTATTTATTCACCACACATAAAATATAAGTATACAAAAACATTATTAGTACATTTATGTACTAATAATGTTTTTGTATACTTATATTTTGTGTGTGATGGTATGTTTACACACCGGCATATTTAGCGGAACACAAAAAAAGGTCCATAATTAAAAAAATATAGTTTTATTTTAAAATCTACTTACTACACTTCTTTTGTTATTTAAAGTTTCATTTGTTTTACTTAAAATGAGATCACATTAAGAACAGATTTTGAGAGTAAAGGCTATTTGTGAAAAATAGTACATTTTGAACTTTTCATCTAACCGAGAAAAGCGAAAATTAATATTAAAATAACAGTTAATTAAATTAGAAAAATGGTGATTAATATCGCGTATTTCCTTCACGTGCTCTTATTAAAGTTTCTACCCGTCTAGGTATACTGAGAATGATGTTATCGATGGTCTCCTGGGATAGTCTCCGCCATTCCTCAACTACGGAGATTCGCAGTTCACCCACGTTGGCAGGAGCTGGAATTCTGGACTTAACTTTTCTTTTCAGCAAGTCCCTAACGTGCTCTATTGGGTTCATATCCGGTGATCTCGCCGGCCACTCCATAACAGTGATATTCATATCATTAAGATAAGCTTGAGTTACCCGAGCGGTATGCGGCCGAGCATTATCCTGCATAAAAACAAAATCTTCACCGATATATGGGGCAAACGGTACGACATTTTCTTCTAAAACTTCTCTGATATAGCGGTCTGCAGTCAGACTCCCTCTGTCAATCACTACCAAGTCTGTGCGAGCTCCCAAACAAATGCCCGCCCAAACCATTATTGATCCACCACCGTATGCAACTGTAGTTTCAAAATTTGTCTGAATGTATCGTTCTCCTTTGCGTCTGTATATTCTTTGCCTGCCGTCAATTTGATTTAAGAGAATTCTGCACTCATCACTAAACAATACCTTACTCCAATGGTCCGCGTTCCAAAGTCGATGTTCCTGAGCAAAAGTTAACCTGTTTCTACGATGATTTACCTCGAGCCTTGGAGCCTTGGCGGGCACAAATGAACCCAAACCAGCTTCTTCGAACCTTCTTCGTACCGTACGCTCACTTACGGTTACACCCCGCACTGCTTCTAACTCATGTCGGGCTTAGACGGCCGTCAAACGGGGGTTCCTACGTACACGAAGCCGAATGAAACGATCATCCCTACTCGAAGTGCGTCTTTTTCTGCCTTGTCCTGCTTTTCTCACATAAGTACCGGTCTCCTTGAACCGTTGGATACTGCGATGGATCGTTGAAACTGGTCGACGAAGATCTCTGGATATCACTCTGTAGGTTTGACCATTTCTTCGCATTTTGAGTGCCCTGGCAATCTCCGTTAGGGCTAAGTCAGGCATAATTCAGTCCTCAACTCCAAAAAGATACGCGATTAAAAAAAAACTAACAAAAAACAGTATTTCAATGAAATTTTAAATCAAACTCAGAAGGAAGAAATACTCGAAGTTCGCTCTAGATAAGGTGTATTTGAATAAAATTAAAACAATTGCATAAAATGTGATATTCAGTTCTTTTCTTAATTTGAAACTATTTCTCTTTAAATTAAAGGACGTATAAACCAGCCAGCAACCTTATATGATTCTGATATCAAACCTTTATTTTATGTTCCGCTAAATATGCCGGTGTGTGTAATTTAATAAAAATATATCACGTCAATCTAATCCCGTGCTAAGTAGAACTTGTGTTACGGGTATCAGACAACGCGGGATATTTAATTGATACATATTTTATACGAAACCATCCAACTTTTGAATACTTTGTATCCATGATTGCGATTGGAACACCCATGGAAATTGCTTTACTATTTATTACGTTGTCGTGCCTTTCTTCAAAAACTGTTTGTCAGTTTAAACGGGCCACATGAATAAAAGATTAGATGTTCTTTTGTTTATATGTAGCAGATACTACAGTCAAAATGACAAGTGTCGGACAGTTTGTAAACTGTACAAAAGATATTATTCTGTAAAGGTATTTCGCTCTGTTTTTATTTCGTAAATTCAGTAGCTAAAATAAGTGACGGTAAGCCCTCGTACCCACCGGGGTTTTGTGGTCGCGGCAGAAAAAACATCACTGTAAATAAGACTCTGCGCTAATACAATAGAGCTGAAAATCGAAGTGTCAAGTGTCAAATGTGAGATTTGACAACTCTACACGACTTTCAGTTCTATTCAAAGATTTCAAAACTAAGGATGGAATATGACGTACACTGACAGAACAAAGGTATGCCGTCTCGATTTCACCATACCTTAAATGTCAAAATGGCCCCAAAAGCCCCATAATAATAATAAAGATCCCAACTGAATTCCAAAAAAAAATTAAGATTTTTTTGGAGTATTATTGCAGCGTCCTTTGGCGCCTTTATATACGAGTAATGTGTACCCCTCCAGTCTCCCACGGGTGCTGTAACCTATCTCCTCTTTACAGATGGTGCACACAATGATGCCCATAGCCCGCCCCATAGCGCTCAGCATGGCGGCCGCCCTCACACTAGCGTACATGGCCCTGGCCATAGGCCTCGGGCCGCAGGGACAGGAGGGGCAGTTCTATCAGCAGGTGTGTATGGCAAAATGTACGGCTTACATGATACATATTATATGGGGCTCGGGTCGCAGGGACAGGAGGGGCAGTTCTATCAGTAGGTGTATATGGCAAAATGTACGGCTTCCATGTTACATATTATACAGGGCTCGGGCCGCAGGGACAGGAGGGGCAGTTCTATTAGCAGGTACGTATGACAAACTGGACAGTTTCCATGGGATAGATATAGGGTTTGGGCCGCAGGGACAGAAGGGGTGCTATCAGTAGGTACGTATGGCAAAATGTACGGTTCATATGGGATAAATAAAGGGCTCGGGCCACAGGAGAGACAATTTTATCAGCAGGTACGTATGACAAAAGGTATGATGCATACGGGATAAATAGTAAATTTATTGGTCTCATAATTTTGTTTGTTGCTTTCCGTTTCATTTAAAGCCATTTCTGTAGAAGTTTCAACTTCATTTTCCTTGACTTGACTTGAAATTATGTTTCTTACGAAAAGTTGTTAAATAAATTTGTTACTGAATTTAACTCATAAATTACAGGTGACCTAGATCTTAAGTTAATTATTAAATTATTAGCCATAAACATAATTAATCTGAGTAATAAGTACACAGCGATAAAAGACGTACAGTGTGTTCAGAATTAATTTACCTTTATTCGAACTTTATGCCAACGACATAAAGATCACTCTCAAAGAGACTCCGACGTAAAATAAATTTGAATCGTTATTTAGTATTTAGAAATGAATTCTAAATACTAAATAACTATAAACCTCGGTCAAAACTCAGATAAACCGCCTGTTTTATTCAACTGAACAATTTGTTTCGAGTATTGCCTGTCAAAAATTCACAGGCACGATTAAATATAACAGCTATGATTTATGAATATTATAATAAGGAATTAAGTACTAGTTTAACCTAGTTTGTTTATTTTTAATGTAGAACTATTCATATGGTCTACTTTTAACAAGACAATCTTGTATATACATAATCGGTTTCTCGAAAACGGCTGCAAGTATTACTATGAAACTTAGTATCCAGGGAGTTTTTGGGGAGAAAAATTAATCTAGATAGATCTTATCCGTCGTGCAACAATATATCAATAATTTCGACTTTATTATGTCAGTCCAATTGGTAGTTTGGTGAGCGTATGTATGTATAATTAGTGCTTTGTTCGATAATTCTAAATTGGTGGGTTCGAATCCCGGTCAAATAAATATTTTCGTAATTTCTTCTTTTTTTTTAATTTACCAGAACTACGAACAAAGCTCGGTTAACCAGAGATACTAAGTTATTGAATTACCACAAAATTGCCATTATTTTAAACTGAACGTCATTAAGTACAGAAAATATGATTAACCTGGGTAATAACATATTACAGTAGCCATACAGTGCCATACACCATACTGACTATGACTGATTGGACCAATTAGAATTTGACATACACATCATAAACTGCCATACTATACACGCTCATACACGGTCAGTCGAACGATAGGCAGTATGGTGTATATAATATCTACACTTAGTGTATGTTCTTATTACACAGAAAATTGAATTAAATGAACATAACTTAACAGATAAAAATAAAAAAAAATTTATCCTATTACATAGTTGTAGGTATCTTAATCTTTATGCTCCTTCAATGAAGACATAATTTATGTCTCTGATGGGCACGCCATAGGTTAGCATCGCTTGGAAATCAGGAACACTGTTCAGATAACAAAAGCATTTCTTTGCTTGCCAAGCTGCTTGTCTGACCTGTAAATCTAGCATAACATTATTTTTTTTATTCCAGTTAATGTGCGAGCTAGCCCTCCTCGTATCGTCCAGTGGCATCGGTCTCTACTACCGCGCGCTGACAGAGCGGGCGCACAGGAACACGTTCGCAGGCACTCGCACATGCCTGGAGCAGCGGGTGAAGCTGGAGTGCGAGCGAGAGCAACAGGAGAGCCTGTTGCTCTCTGTCATACCCGCGTACATCGCCGCTGAGGTGAGTGTCTTGTATATTATGTGTCATCCAGCGACATCGGTCTGTACTACCGCACGCTGACAGACCGGGCGCACAGGAATACGTTCGCAGGCACTCGCACATGCCTGGATCAGCGGGTGAAGCTGGAGTGCGAGCGAGAGCAACAGGAGAGCCTGTTGCTCTCTGTCATACCCGCGTACATCGCCGCTGAGGTGAGTGTCTTGTATATTATGTGTCATCCAGCGACATCGGTCTCTACTACCGCGCGCTGACAGACCGGGCGCACAGGAATACGTTCGCAGGCACTCACACATGTCTGGAGCAGCGGGTAAAGCTGGAGTGCGAGCGAGAGCAACAGGAGAGCCTGTTGCTCTCTGTCATACCCGCGTACATCGCCGCTGAGGTGAGTGTCTTGTGTATTATGGGTCATCCAGCAACATCGGTCTGTACTACCGCGCGCTGATAGACCGGGCTCACAGGAATACGTTCGCAGGCACTCGCACATGCCTGGAGCAGCGGGTGAAGCTGGAGTGCGAGCGAGAGCAACAGGAGAGCCTGTTGTTCTCTGTCATACCCGCGTACATCGCCGCTGAGGTGAGTTTATATTATTGGCGTGTACCACCGCAAATAGCAAGCTACAGAAATCTTCCAAATACCTAATAATCAGTACACACTATAATAATCACCAATTACAATATAATTTATTACTTTAAATGTTGCTCCCACGCCAGTTAACTAGTGTTTCAACGGATTTCAATTATGGCGATTGATTTTGATGCAATAGTATTCAATTTTCATAACTTACTTAATTTTACTTAGTAGTATAACACCTGATACCTATGTATCAGGCACTTTCTTGCCATTTTATAAGCTTTTACGAGAGTGTTTTTTTGAATATAGTAATGAGGTAATTTTTTTTATTCGATTATTTTCCGTAATGACAGTTCTTTAGCAATTTAAAGACATTATAGGACTGCAGCACAACAACAATAACAAAATTTTTAATACAGTTGAAGTGAGGCACTAAAAACTAATCCCGACTAAAGGCTCTGTATAACGCCAGTGACCTTGAGCGTCAAGTCCCATAATAATTTTGTAGGCGACAAAGGCATATCGCGCCGACCGGAAAGTAATGAAATCGGATAAAAAATCGAATAAATATTAGAGAGATATTTGCAAAACCTAAAACGAGCTTCCCCTGAGTCTTGTCTCACTTAAAATACTGAAATAATTTTTACACTCGTGTGACTTATAGAAGAAGAGAAAAAAGGTTTTAACGTTAAAAAAAGGATGGACTTAGCATATTATTAAATCAATATTTAAATAAAAAATCCAATTTATAAAAAATCAGCCCTCGGCAAAATATAATGCAGATTAACATATATTTTTTGTGAGTTTTCAATAAGACCATGACTAAGAAAAAAAGCTCCAATTTACTATTAGCATACTCCACGAGATTCTCGCCCTAGATTTCACAATTCGGCATAACTCGCTGAACGTTTTTAACCCAAAGCCTAACCCAACCCAAAATTTTTACTTTTAAATCTTTTTAGACAAAAACAGCCCTTTTGTTTTCCTCGGGGATTAATAACCAAGTAACACATTTCTAGTTACAACGTTTGATATATTAATATGGCAAGTTGCCTCAGACTAATTATTATAAATAGCATGTTGCGAACTCTACACAGACAGCGAACTTTCATACATTATTCACGTCCCTACGCTTGCGACAGAATTGCATGAAGTCGTTATTGCAACAAAACTCAATCCTACACCTTAGACTTACCTAATTTAAGGAATCTTACCCTACTAGATATCACCGGCAATAATTTTTTTCCACGGTTTATAATGAAGGACTTTCATATAAACTTGGAAGAGCTCTTAGATCTCGTTAATCCGACGACCTCTGTCGCAGAGGTATTGGGTTCGAATCCCGCCGTGCGAACATAAAATTTTTCTGTGATCCTGGGTCTTGGATGTGTAATTAATTTAATATGATTTAATACCTATAATGTAATAGGAGAGTATCTATGCAATTTATATAGTTGTTAACACATATTAAAGAAAGAGGAACAGATAAACAGCTCTACATAGTTTCGATTTGATAGCACAACTAAAAGCATACGGTATAGAACTATGGCGACTGTGTGGAAAATTTAAAGGCCGTTGAAGGGGACGTCAAAATTTTCAAATTTTGATTGTTCTATGAAAGCCTCCACGTAACTCGTAAGATGTTATCGATTTACGTGTTTAATATAATATACTTTCTACTCTCTGGTTATTAGTCTGAGGTGGTGTGGTGGAGGTGGTGGAGGTGGTGGAGTGAGGGCTTCTCAAAATTACTACGTCATTCTTAATAACGTTTCAGTATTCGGTAGTACCCTTACAGAATATAGGCTTAACAAATTAACACTATAATTTTCTCTTACCCGTGACTTTCTGACTTTCTCTGAAAACCGTTCAGTCCTGGTCACCTACATATCTGATTGGCTCTGCAAACAGTTCTCATGGCACATCACTCGGGCGTGTGTCATGAAAATACCCGTATTTTTTATGAAATTGACCAGAAAACGATCAGTCGGATCGCCTGAGGGTAATCGATTACCACCGCCCGTAGACATTCGCAACATATTGCGCGCTTGCGTTGTCCTCGACGGCCTGTATGGCTCAGTGGTTAGCGCGATGGCGCGCGCGCGGGTTCGAATCCCGCCGAGGGAACAAATAATTTCTATTGTTCTTGGGTCATGGATGTTTATTAAGTATGTTTGTAATATTATAATATTAATCTTAAATATATTATTATGTTTAGTACAAAGTATCAAATATACTTTTCGCTGTCTAATCCCCGTAACACAAGTTCTTTGGATACTTAGCACGGTGCCAGATTGACG